>JAQGBT010006304.1:0-12738 GCA_034698585.1 Disparrhopalites patrizii
TTGCTACAAATGTTTTTAAAATTTGCTACAAATGTTTTTAAAATTTGCTACAAATGTTTTTAAAATTTGCTACAAATATTTTTTTTAATTTGCTACAAATGTTTTTAAAATTTGCTACAAATATTTTTTTTAATTTGCTACAAATATTTTTTAAATTTGCTACAAATGTTTTTAAAATTTGCTACAAATATTTTTTTTAATTTGCTACAAATGTTTTTTAAAATTTGCTACAAATATTTTTTTAAATTTGATACAAATATTTTTTAATTTTGCTACAAATACTGTTTTAAATTTTCTACAAAATGTTTGTTAAAACATTTGCTACAAAATTGGTTAAATAATTTGCTACAAAATTCGTTAAATAATTTGCTACAAAACTTGTTAAAACATTTGCTACAAAATTCGTTAAATAATTTGCTACAAATTTGTTGAAAAATTTGCTACAAAATTGTTAAAAAATTTGCTACAAAATTTGTTAATTTTTTTTTTAAATTTTCACTGCTTGAAGAAAATCTATGGCTGCAGATCATATTTGTTGCAAAGCAAGGCGTTTGTAATTTCTATAATGATTACTTATATGCCAAAAAATTTCAATAGGAAGAATTAACTATAGCAATAGCCTTGGCATATTTTTCGGCGTTTCATCCTGAAAAACACAATTGGATTTCAAACGCCGCTTAGCGATTCCAGTGGCGCCTGTTTAGCAAAAAGATTATATGAGCAGATGTCCTTAACGGACTAATTTGGTTAAAAAAAAATCGTTTTTGTGCCCAAACAAAAATTTGCATGCCCTTATTTATTTTCGTAAAGTCTCCCTCGTAAACCCCAGCACAAATATAATGGCAAGGGTTGCAATAATTGAAAAAAGTGCCCTCATTCCGGGGCCATTTTCTTGGATTATTTTCCACAATTGCAGAAACACTTTTCCCCCCGCCAAATTGCTTCGTACTTTATGGTTCAAAATCCCCTGAAAAAAAAAATAGGAATGAAATTTTTTCCCCTAATTTGTGCCTTCGCCTCCAAATCTGCCAATTTAGGGTTCTTGTAAGGCATCATTACATTCGGAAAAAAAAAGGAGTGAAAACCTTTCGGAAATACTATAAGAGTGAAACGGGGAAATAATTGTCCATCCGCACGTTTCCTTCGCAAAACGTATTTTCCATACAATTTTCTTTTTACGATACTATTCACCCCAAGCACATGATCGATTTTTTTTATCAACACTCCACATACATTTTCTATACCATCTTGGTCTACCCCATGTCCTCCTCTTCTAAAACGAAAAAAAACACAATTCTCGCACAAACCATATAATTTCCTCCGTTAATTTTTTTTTCTTCTGCAACTTTTCGTCCTTATCCACAAAGTTAGAGGCAAGACGGAGGAGTGAGCACGTTTTGAGGAAATGTAGAAGTATGTGCATAACTTGTAGAGGGCTGTATGCGAGCACAGTTTTTGGCCCCCAGTATTCGTCCGTGCGTGTAAATAATGGGAAAAATATAACGTGTTTATTCCGCTTACTGTTCCTCGCGCTAATCGGTGTGGAGACCAGAGCAAACGACGTAGGGAAAAATACATGGAGAGAGAGAGAGAGAGACATTGAGAAAGGGAAAAGGAGGCGGAAATAAAGAATAGAAGCGAGACATTTGAAATGACAAAGCGAGCAAGGTAGAGACAGGCGTGGATATTTCAAAACAAGAAAAACCAATGGAATGCATGTACAAACGAGAGAATTAAGACACAGAAATACAAATGTGGAGAGAGATAAAAAAAACAACTACAAAATAATAGTGACAAATAAAATAGAGGAAAAGCGTAAGGGGGAAACAGGCGGGGGAAAGCAGCCTCGAAAAATTATTACACAAGAAGGGAAATGTGCGGGAAATAAACGGAGAAAGCGAGAAAGAGAAAGTCGCAGGAAAAGGAAGGAACTCGAACGCAAAGATAAAAAAAATTACTAAAAAGCGAAACAGACTGAGAACCCAAGACAGAGAGGGAAAACTAAAGAAAGGAAATGAGAGAGAGAGGGAGAATTTAAAAGAGAAAAATACAAAGGAAAGCATCAATGAAACAAGAGAGCAAGCAAGAGACATAGGTCAATTAAAGCGAATGAGAAGAATAGAAGAAAAGGGAAAGGAAGACTTGAATTAACGAGGAAGACAAAAATAGAAGAAACGAGGACGAGTAAAATAGACGAAAAGAGGAAGAGGAAAATTCAAGAAAAATTGAAGAAAAGAGTAAGAGGAAAATTCAAGAAAAATTGAAGAAAAGAGGAAGAGGGAAATTTCCGAAAATAAGAAGAGCAAGAAAAGAGGAAGAAAAAAATTGCCGAAAATAGACAGAGAAAAGTTCAAGACAAATAAAAGCAAACAGAAAGAGAATAATTGCTGAAAAGATGAAGAAAAACGTTAAATAAAAATTGCCGAAAATAGGAAAAGAAAAATTGAAGAAAAATAGAGGGAAAGAACCGAAGAAAAATAGAAGAAAAGAATCGAAGAAAAAAGGAACAAAAAAGTTGAAGAAAAATAGAAGAAGAGAGGGAAAAAAGTTGAAGAAAAAAAAAGGATAGGAAACGACAAATTGACGAGAAGTGGAAGAGACGAGTTGAAGAAAAATTAGGAAAAAGAGGAAGAAAAATAGAGAAAGGGATAAATGAAAAAATATAGAGATAAACAGGAAAGGAAAAGTGAATGAAACCATGAGGACGAACACGTATAAACAACGACAAAGAAAAAGAGAGAGAACACAATAGAGAAAGAGATGCGAAAATCAGACAAGGTAAAGCAAGAACAAATACAAGTCTGGAGAAAATAAGGGAAGGAAGGGGTTATAAGAGAGAAACTCGACGGGAAGAAAGAAATTGAGAGAGAAAGAAAGAGAGAAGGAGAGAGAGAGAGAGAGAGAGAGGGAGAGAGAGAGAGAGAGAATGGAACTAATGGGCGAAAAGAACATTATGGGAATTAGTCTCCCCTCACCCGCCGTCTCTCCCAGGATAAAAAAAAAAGTAGGAAAAAATTTGACTGCATTTTCTCTCCGCTTTGAAAGGAACATTTTTTGCCACATTCTCCAAGCCCGCCGTCCGTCCCAGGTTGCTTGGTGGGGAAGCACAACAAGTGTATATTTATGGGCACTTACTCATTCCCCTAAACGCTCTTCTATGGCCTCTTATTAGCACACACCACGCCGGGACCCATCCAGGCAGTTACATATTCTTTTTTCGAGGGAGAAAAACAAATGGTTGTTTGTACATACATATTGGCCATATTGGGCATGTGGGACTCGTGGAATGGACGGCGGAGGGGATGCAAAGGAGATGAAGGAGACGGAGAGGAGACGATCTGAGCAAAGACAAAGTGGCCTCTTCCCTAATGGCCGGACCTATTATTAAGATATCTTCTCTGTCTCTCTCTCCATCCTTCCACCTCATTTAATTTCTCTTCACCCTTCTTTTCTTTCCATCCTTTTCTCCCTATTTTCTCTCTCCTTTTCTGCCCATTATCTCTCTCGCTCTCTGTCCTTTTCTCCCTTTTTTTTCCTATTTTCCCTATACGTTTTGCATCTTCTGTTTTTTTCTCTCTACTTTCGTTCATATCTCTACATCTCTCTGTTCATTTCCTTATTTTACATTTCTCCGGCTGCCTCTTCCCGCTGCCCTTATATTTCTCTCTGAACTTGTCCTGCCTTTTCTCACAACGTATCTTTCTCCTTCTTTTGTTATTTCTTTTTCTCTCTTTCCTCCCTTGTTTCTTTATTTTTTTCTCTGTTTTCCTTTTATTTTCTTTCCTTCCTTGTTTCTTTATTTTTTTTCTCTGTTTTCCTTTTTCTTTCTTTCCTCCCTTGTTTCTCTATTTTTTTCCCTGTTTTCCTTTTATTCCTTTTCTTCTTCTTTCTTTAGTTTTTCCCTATTTTCCTTTTATTTTTTTCTTATTCTGTCTTTATTTTCTCCCTGTCTTCATGTTATGCTCTTTCTTCCTGTCTCTTGATTTTGTCTGCTCTTCTCGTTCTCCTTATTTTTATTTCTCCGATTTTAACTTTGTGAATTCCTGTTTGATTTTGTCTGGCTACTTATTTTTCTTTCTCCGATGTTTAGTTTTGAATTCCAGTGATATTTTGTCTTGCTTCTTATTGTCCTTTCTTCTGTTTTACTTTGCCTGGGTTTATTTTTATCTCATTATTGTTTTCCTTATTTTGTCTCTGTTTTCTCTCGGCTTGCCTTTCTCCACATAATTCCCTCTCCACTTTTGTTCCCCTGTCTCTGTCTATTTCCTCCCTTCAGTATCTGCCTCTCGCAATAAAAATATAGCTTTTCTGCTTCCTTTTCTCTCTCTCTCTCGCTCTGACTTGCAAGTTACTTCCCACTTTCTCTTTCACTTTATGTATCTCAGTCTCTCTCTTGTTCTTTCTCTTTTTCCTCTTTCCGCGTTTTTATCCCAATAGATTTCCTTCTCTTTATCTCGTCCCCGTGTCCGACTGCATGTTTTTCTCCCTGAAGAAATTTAATTTTACATGTATTTGTCTCCTTGTTACCTTTCACCTGTCTCAACCAAACTCTTTCGCTTGTAGTTGACTTTCTCTCAGCCTCTAAACATGGTCTTTACTCGCTATGTGTTTAGATGTTTGTCAGTTTCTCTCTCTCTCTCTCTCTCTCTCTCTCTCTCTCTCTCTCTCTCTTTGAGCTAATCCTTGAATACACTACATCCACGAGCTAATCCTGAAGCCAACGTCGTGTCTTGGTCCGTTCTACACGGGGATCACATATGTACATATAATGCAAATAGTGGTGGCACATCTCAACTTTTCTCTCTCTCTCTCTCTCTCTCTCTCTTGTATGCATATTTAATTAATTCTAAAAGGGGGGCCAAGGCCCCATAAACTTTTACACACTCTACTTAATGAGCAAGTGAGCCATATTCCCTCTTCTCCTCTCCCTTTGAGTCCTTCTAATCCATCTCCCTCCGTCTCTATCTTATGAGACAAGTACCTCCATTATGATTACGAGCTTTATCACCCTAATGACATTAAGGTGAGTCTTTAACCATTTTCTTTTATTTGGTTTCACGAAAAAAAAAAATTCTCCAACAGATTATCACTCCCAGAATGCCTCTGAGAGCCTTGGACGATTAAAACGGGCCTCAAAGCCATATTTGTAAAAGCGACCATAAAAATTTCCAACAATTGTTTGCAGATTATAATTCTTGGTTTCATCCCAAAAATAACCCTTTGCGTCCATGTCCCACACAGGGTGGAAGAATATGTACAAAAAAAGTGTCATTTTTAGGCACACACCCTCAAGTTTTCTGGGGAGTTTTTATGCTCAAAATGAATGACCGTTTTTTTTAGTGCTCAAAGGCGTACAAGGCAACCGTTTTGCTTATTACAGAGGAAAAGTGTGTGAATATGCAAATGTTGATTTTTTTTAAATTTGTTCGTAGGTCATTTGTGACCATGTGTGTCTACCAGGTTGGGTTTTAATTGTTATTGCAATAACCCTTACGTGAACAAGTGACGAAATATGTTCTTTATTTTTGAAACTATTTTTTTCTGGAGGGACAAATTTTATTGTGCATTTTGTCGTTAAACAGCAGGTGAGAACATTTTCGGGACTGTTTCATTGGCAGTTTCTGAATGGAAATTTTTGACACAGTGTCCTTCTATACGCTTTGCGGCTATGGACTTTTAATTAGCTTTGGAAAATGCGCAAACAATCTGAAAACAAAATGGAGGAGAAAAACGTATGCCAAAATTGAGAATGACAATGTTGTCGAAGTATTGTAGCTGCAGAGTAAAATATGAACCTGTCAATATGACCAGGCAAAATAGAATCAAGTGGCGTTGAACTCCGTCAGATCGCATTTGGGGAAAAGGGGAAAAACCTTGGGAATTGTAGCTCCATGTATATTATAGAGACCTATAATTTTGTGGTTTTATTTTTGGGAGGACGGAGGAGCAAAAATAATGGAGATGTCCTCCTCCTCTTTTCCTTCCTCTACTCCTCCTCTTCCATCAAGAGGACGACGACAGAGAACATCTGATATTATGTGGACTCAGAGCGCTTCTTGTGCTGCCTCACGCTCTGGACCGTTGCGTCACTTGAAAATTTACAATTCTAACAATGACAATTTTTTAATGACAAATTAATTTATACAACAAATTTGTGTTTGAAAATGGTTTTCAAAAATACAAAATTGCGTGTTCAATTTCAACATTGAATTTACAGTCGCTAAATTGAATTGATTCAATAATAGTTCAATTAACAATAAAAGAATTGAATTTAATACTAAAAAATATTTATAAACAAGCATTTGCTGACACTATCGCCAGTTTGTACGTACAAACTAAAAATTGCTTGCAAAATAACCAATTTTTCTAATGTTACCATAAATTTGCTTTCAAAATAGCAAATGTTTCAATTGAAAACTCAAATTGGCTTGAACGTTAGCAAATTTGCATTTATGCATGAACATACAATTGATTTGAAAGTAATACATTTTTAAATTGCAAACACAAATTTGGTTTTCAGTTTTTCGCCAAATTTGAATTTTACACAAACACTGTCCTTGACTGCAGTAAATTTGCATTTAGGAGCAAAAACTTACTCCTATAATAACGAATTTATATTTTTAATCACAAAGGATTGCAATTCCAAATTTAGATTTAAAATTGCTTTCTATTTGCAATTACAAATTAAGATTTAAAATCACAAAGCTCCAACTTCAAATTTAGATTTACAACTACAAACTTGCACGTACGTTTTCTTTGCATTGACAATTGCAAATCTGGCACAACGACAGCAATTAGCAATAGTATATTTTTATTTGTGGTTTCAACTATTGCTTTAATTTTAAACTAATTTTGCGTTCAATTTCAAAGAAAAGAGTCATACCCATGCCGTAATGTTGATCCTAATTGTATTGATTAATACGTCATTACACCTCTTTTTCTTTTCCTGGCATGTCCCTCTAATTCTCGGTGACAATAGCTATTTACCCAGCTCAACCCTTTTCTTCTGTCGTCTCAACTCCCCCATGTCTTTGTGCCCATATGAAGTCAATGTAAAATAAATGCCCTCACTTGATATGGCTCTCAACTGTATTTTTGTCTACCCTCTATTTTTTATTGTCCCTCTGCAAAAGCCTTTTAAAAGAGTGGAAAGATGCAAAATAACAAGTGGTTCCCTTTTTTTTTTGCTCCTTCCTTCAGGACGATAAACTACGTTTTTTTTTGGGCAATTCTGGTGCATGCCGAGGAGTAAATAACTGTATTTAGTATTCGTTCTGCTGAAGTAGTAAGTAGATTACCTTTTTTTTTTATAAGACTGATTTTTTGTGTGCCTCTTCTTCCTTTGTGCGTACTCGACAATTGTGAAAAATGAGTCAGGAGCCCTCGCACGACATGCGATGGAGGAGGAATAAAAAGAAGAAGAAGAAGAACAGAATATCCCTCATTTTACATGCTTCGCTTGTCCCCTCTTATTTTATAAAAAAAAACCGCAAGACCATTTTTTGGGGGAAGGAAGAAGATGTATCAGAAGCTGTCAGAATTGATCCTGTGGGCATGATCCTGTGCATGTGTGGTGAAGGACCAAAGAGAGAGATAGACAGAGGATTTTTTCCTGTTATTTCTACACTCTTCACTTGCCGACTTTTGTTTTGTGGTGGGATATTTTTTTTTTTGATATTTTTGTCGTGGTTTTTTTACGAGGATAAAACGCTTTTCAAGAGACAAAAAAAAATGGAGAGAAATAGTGCAAAAAGGGGTTGAAGAGAATTTAGACAGAGATGAGCATATTGTCTTTTACTCCCATGCAAAAGAGGGTGATTACTCACTCATTGAATTTAATGCGAGGCCCGTGTGGCGATGAGAGCCCAGAAAGCTCTTGTATATTATACATGGGCGTACATATGTACATGCATGCCTATTCGCATTACGTCTGTGAGCCTTTTTTTTGTGCCTTCTCAAGAAAGAGATGTGTCATATGGAGTAATGGGAAAGGAATTTTTTTTTCCTTTTTTTTTTTTACCTTCTTGGAAACTTTTTCCCTTTTATTTCTGTCACGTTGGTCATTTCTTCCCATTTGACTCAAAGGAATTTAATGCACATTTTCATGTATAAAATAATGCTCTTCTCATGACAGTGTAATGGAGTGCGTCCCTTTTACTTTTTGAAGGCATTTTAGATTTTTTTTAGGGGTGATTAACTCTCGAGGAAAGTCATTTCGGTTTTTTTTGTCGTTGGTGAAAACAAAATTTTTGTACGTGAATATTACAAATTTGCAAATTTACGCGAGTAAAGAATCAAATCTGATTTTGCCCAAAGAGCCTTTTGCTTCCATTTGGGTATCAAATTTCTTTTGGGTGGATTTTTGTGATGAAGCAAACTTATGTACATTTTTCCCTCTGGAATATCTTTGACGAGATTCAGGATTTTATTTCTTTAGATTTTATTCGTTACACTTTAATCAGATATAATTACAGTCGACTCTCTCTATAACGGTACTCTCGCTATAGTAGCAGCAAAAAATGCTTTCTTCAAAAACTCTCTCCAATTGTTAACGCAGAAATGTCTGTTCTTTATAACAAGGTTTTCGCTATAACAAGCGATATTTGATGCTTTATAGGGTGCTGTTATAGCGAGAGTCGACTGTATTGAAGATCTTTTTGTTGATACTCCGAAATTGGTGTTTTTTTATTCTAACAATAAGAGAAATACTAGCAAATGAATTACAAAAGTCAACTTTGATCTAAATAAATTACAAAATTTATTGTTCAAAAATTGGAATCGAAGCATTTAAAAATGCACAAAAATCCTTTGGCGGCAATTTTAGATTGCTTTTGCAGACAAAGATGAAAGCAGAAAATAAACATTGCTTGTAAGCTATTGTAAAAATTAAATAGAAGAGGAAATCGTATAGCGGAAGGTTTCAAATGCTGTTTGCAAAAATAATGCGCAAATTTTTTTTTTTGTGTGGAATAATACACATGTAATGATAATGGCCAGCCCTTTCCCTCCTAAAATACTGGTGATTACATGGAATTTGTTAAGAAAATATTTTGTTGGCTCATTACACATCCTCTGTGATGTAAGAAGGCGTATAGTTAACGCCAGGGAAAAATACCTTCATTTATACCTGTGCTTTCCCAAGAATTAATGGGAGCGTATGGGAACTGTTAATGGGGGAATTATAAGCTGTAATAACCGTCAATGTACATGGGCACTCAATGCTAATGATCATTGTAGTAATATTATGAGGATGATGTAGTATTTTATTCACTGTGGATTGGACGGGGATGATTAAGGGGTGGGAGGGGGATGAGGACGGATTTTTTTCAAGGCTCTTGCGCATACATGAAGTCATATGAAGACAAATTTATTTACTCAGCAGGCTCATGATTTATTGCTGGGGGTGGGTTTTCTTGGGAGATTTTCAGTCTAAAATAAATATTTATTGTCAAAATGTACGTGAATTACGTGGGAAGGCTTGGGGATTTTTCATCGTGGATAAATACTTCCGTGAATTCGAAGTTACGACGAAAATTTTAGGCTCAGTTATTGTGCAAGATTTTATGTCGGAGATGGAAGTTTGGCGGGAATTTGAAATGTTCAGTTTTGATTGTCATTTTCCATATAATTATTGCAGATTTAGGAATTTATTGAAAGCTTAATTGAACATCCAATTAAAAAATGCATGTATCTATACATATGTATGTATATATACACTAAATTCGAATTAGAAATTTAAATAACAAATATACAAGTAATAAATGCAAATAATAAATACAAATAATAATTCCACCTATTAAATTCAAATAAATTAGTGACAATAAATTTGGGATTTTCCGCCCAAAAAATTTCTCTTCCTTCCTCAAGTCTTTCACGGCACATCTTCGACATTATAACCCACAAAATGCACAAAAACATATTATGCCGAGGAACTCTCCCTCGTTAAAGCATGGCCTCCTCTGCGTCTTTTTGGTGGAAAAAAAAGAAGAATGTGTCTGCATAAATAAAAAAAAAGTGGAATTTGTTTGCTTGTAAAGGAATAAGTAGTTAAATGATAAAGAAAAAAAAATTTGGTGTCATATACTGTACAGTAGTTTAATAGTAGATAAAATTGAAAAAAAAAGTAGGTAGGATTTTACAGGAGAAGGGAGTGTTATTGTGATAAAAAACATTATTATTTTTTATACACTGTACAAAAAAAAAATTCACCCGTAATTTACGACAAGTTTTGATGACTTCATGTGGGATACGCTCGATCCTCTCTCGCCTTTCCTCTTTCTCTTTAATCTCTCCCTGTCTGAATAATTTCAAAGAGGAATTTCAAAGAGGAATTTCAAAGGGGATTTCGTCAGGAATTTGTGTCTCTTGACTGCGGATACGGTAAGGCACAGGGATAAAAGGGTTATGTGGTTCTTTTCAAATAAGCTGACCACTTTGTTTGGGAGCTTTGGCTGGTCATTTTCCTACCGTGATTTATTTGGAAGGGACAGACAACCAATGGGGAATTTGATGGGAGGAATTAAATGGAAATTTTGCACTTTCCTTCTCGAAAACCATCTTCCCCCGCTGGTATTCCTTACCCACATTTGTACCTCAAGGGACATGGAATGTTCAAAAGGAGCACAT
This sequence comes from Disparrhopalites patrizii, assembly GCA_034698585.1. NCBI lineage: Eukaryota > Metazoa > Arthropoda > Collembola > Symphypleona > Sminthuridae > Disparrhopalites > Disparrhopalites patrizii. The sequence continues at coordinate 10,627 of JAQGBT010006304.1, forward strand.
TTATCTCCCCTTTGATAATGACAGAGGGGATGATCAGGCCAAAAGAATGGATGACTGACAATGGTCAGGAGCACTTTGTCACTGCGGGGTGCAAATAGCTTTCTATTTTTTTTGGGCTACACGTGCTACAAATGTACAAATTTGTGATTAGGCTACTGATTTTCTTAAATTTTTTAATACTAATAATAATGAAAAGAAACTTTTCAAGTGCCCCACAGGCATCTCGTTGTGCACACAAATTTTAATTGAATAAGGTGGAAGTTGAGTAAAAATTATTTCAAAAATTTCTGGGCATAAATTCCTACAATTATATTACGTCCCAAAAAATGTGCTATTTTCCATACTACATTTTCTATTTGTGTAAAAACTTAAACAATTATAAATGTCATTATTTGTGGTAGTTTTTTGCGCCAGAATGAAAAGGAAAAGCGAGTGCCAAACACAGATGTAGGCGTAAGTAATTTGTACATTTTTCCTTTGGTTGTGCCTTGTGCCTTCACAATATTGTAAATATAGAAGGACAAAACAAGGAAAAAATGTGGCGTGGTCCATACAGGAGGAAATGGCGAAAACATTCTTCAAAAGTGTTTTCATTCTCCTCATCCTTATTCTTTATTGTTGTTTTGCTTCATGTACAAATAGATATGCACACAATGCCCATATAAGGGCAGTGCATGTTTACGGATATTCACCCAGACTTTTGTACAAAAGGATTGTGAGGAGAAGGGCCAGGATGCGGAGAGGGCGAGGGAGGCGGATGTGGGATAAAGCCAGAAAGGGAGAAGCAGGCTGGCAAATGTACACATTGACAAGGAGAGGGAAAAAAAAGTAAACGCTAAAAAAAATTGTAAGCAATAAAGCCAGCAAAAATTAAGGAATTGAGGGCGCGCAAAGGTGAGGGGCGAGGAGAGGCGATATATGACATTTGGAATCATGTATAATAAAGGGAAAAGTAATCATGTTGAACCCAGAGACAAACCGGGGAATTGTTAGAGAAATAAAAAGGGCGAATATCAACCAAGGTAAGGGGACATGCCGAGGAAATGGAGAGAATGAAAGACAAAATCGGGAACAGAAAATAGATACAAGCAGAGAAAAGTCGGAGGGCTTCAGATACAAAGAATACAATGTCGATGGTCAATGAGAAGCAAGTGACAGAAATTACATGAAATGAAATTAGATGAAATGAAAAATGAAAGCAGGGAGAAAGTCAACGGACGGAGGGCAAACCCGACAGCAGAGCACAGATGGAGGAAGAGAAGAGGAGAGCAAAAAATGAGAAAGAAAGGGAAAAAGACAAAGGCGAAGGAGAACGAGATAAAGAAAACACCTCAAGAGAAACACAGAGAGAAAACAAATAGAAAGAGCAAACGAGAAAAATATACCAAATAAGACAAAAATATAACGAGAGAAAGGAAAAATCTAAGGACAAAGAGCAAAAGAAAAAAGACAAAGAAACAGGCTAAAGACGAAGATTAAAAGAAAAAACGTGAAAAGGAAAGAAACAACCGGAAAATAAAGAAACAAAAAAGAAAAAAACGGGGAAAATAAAGACGGAAAAAACAGAAAGAAAAAAGAAGAAAAGGGAAGAAAAAAGGAAGCAAAAGAAAGAAAAAGGAAATAAAAAGAAGAAGACAGCAAAATAAAGGAAGAAAAGGAAAGAAAAAGAAAAACGAAGCAAATAAAGAAGGAAAAAAAGGAAGACAAACAAGGAAGCAAAATAAAGGAAGAAACGGAAAAAAAAGAAAGAAAAAGGAAGCGAAATAAAGAAAGAAACGGAAAAAAAAGAAAGAAAAAGGAAGCGAAATAAAGAAAGAAAGAAAAATGTAGAAAAGGAAAGAATAAAGAAAGAAAGGAAAATGTAGAAAAGGAAAGAATAAAGAAAGAAAGGAAAATGTAGAAAAGGAAAGAATAAAGAAAGAAAGGAAAATGCAGAAAAGGAAAGAATAAAGTAAGAAATAAAAATGTAGAAATGGAAATAAAAAGAAGAAAGAAAAATGTTGAAATGGAAATAAAAAGAAGAAAGAAAAATGTAGAAATGGAAATAAAAAGAAGAAAGAAAAATGTAGAAATGGAAATAAAAAGAAGAAAGAAAAATGTAGAAATGGAAAT
>JAQGBT010006305.1:0-12737 GCA_034698585.1 Disparrhopalites patrizii
CCACCACAAAAGTCTCTCTCTTTGGCTCTTTCTGTCTCTCTCTCTCTCTCTCTTTCTCTTTCTCTCTCCCTATAAAACTCCTTACTGGTTACGGTGGTGGCAAATGTCTTTGTATTATTATTTCCGCACACACACACATCCACATTTCCTCTGGTTTCTCCTCCGCCTCCATTTTTTTGCCGCATTTTGTTAGTCTCGTCTCTGGGATGCATGCATGGTAGGCAGAGATAAAATACTTGAGAAAGCCAATCATGACAAAAGTTGAGGGGGAAAGGAAAATAGAAAACGACAAAATTCCTCCAAACCCATCCATTCATACATTGAGAGAGAGAATTTTGAGAGAAAAAGAGCGAAAGAGAGAGAGACAGAGCGAGAGAGATAGTGAGAGAGAGAGAGAGAGAGAGAGAGACTGAAGTAACCAGCCAAACAATATTACATGTGACAACATTAGGCTTTTGCATCTCTTCACACACGCACACACACAATTTCTTCTCCTTGTCTCTCTCGTTTTCTTTCACTCTCACTTTAAATCTTTCTTAGCTCTCTCTCTCTCTCTTCCCGTGTCGTCAGTGTTACGGAAGGAAATGTGAAAGCCTCATAAAATCTGGGGATATCCCGTCTCTCTCTTTCTTTCTCAGTCTCTCTCATTTTCCTCTCTCTCTCTCTCTCTCATTCTTTCTCCCTCTTTCTCTCTCATTTTCCTCTCTCTCTCTCATTCTTTCTCCCTCTTTCTCTCTCATTCTCCTCTCTCCCTCTCTTTCTCTCTCATTCTCCTCTCTCCCCCTCTTTCTCTCTGTCTTTCGCTCTCTCCTCCTTCCCCGTATTTACCAACATGCAGCACATTTTCTTCCCAGAGAATCCCGGAATAAAATGGAAAGTCTGCGGAGAAAATCCTGAAAAAGAGGAGAAGTGGCAGTCTTGTCACTCATAATTTTTGCTTGGCTTCTTCGTCTCCTCCGCCTCCTCCACTTATTTACACTCCCAAGTTTGTGGGATACCCCTAAAATATTTCCCCCCATGATTTCAATGGCTATAGCCCGGGCTTATTTATTCCCCCTATGTGCATATTTAATTCCAGGAACTTAAACGATTCCCTTGTAAAAGAAGAGCTTTCATCTCCGTCTCCTCCGTGGGTTCCCTCCTTCCGCTGCAGTTCCACACAACTCTCACTCTCTCTCTACTTAAGCAAATTTAATAATGATGATGATAATAGCAATAATTTCTCCTCTATCTATGGCTTCCTCACCGGAACATCACTTCGGTGGAGGAAACCGGGGGGAAGAGGAGGATCGAAAGATATGAGGAGATACATCAGAGTTTGCTCTCTCTCTCTCGCATCTTTCTCTCTGTCTCTTTCTCTATCATCTCTTTAAAATTGATAGCTCGGTTGCATTCGATCATAAAATAATGGGGCAACTCCCCAATCCATAAAGCGGGGAGAGTGCAAGAGGAGGACGGACTTCCTCTTCCCATATTTCTTGCTCTTGCTATGCAAAACCACACATTTCCTCTTATCAAAATCCTTCAATTTTCTTCCTCTTCGCGTTCCTCCTCCACCTCCGCCTCTTTCCCCTTCATTTTCTTTTTCAACCCTCGAAGAATATTTCCCTACCCGGGGAGTATTTTGTGGTGTGGATATGTATACAAATGCGGGGAGGATGAAAGAGAGGGAAATTCCCATGCAAAAACACCCGCATCTCCTTCCTCTTCTTCATCAGAGAATTCGTGTGGAGAAGCATCTTCCCTCCTCTGAAGTTTTTCGTGGGGGGCTGGAGGAGAGAATGAGAATTTTATCACGGGGGCAATCCCCCTTTTTCACCTCCCCCATGGAGTGGATGCGTTGGTTGTATTGCCATCATCCAATTTATAATAATATCACTTTATTATCCAACAGTTTCCAAATAGTTCCTCGATAGTATGGTGGTAAGTACTCCCATGTAATTTCTCTATTCCCTCCTAAATTCAGTGCACCTTCCGTGTATAAATAAGATTGAGGATGATGGGTAGGAGGCGGAAATGGGAGGGAGGGGTCCTCACACAAAAAATTGAAGGGATTTCAACAACAAAACCAAAAATACATTTGTGGGTGCATTGCCATTAGAGGGAGAGTTTTTCTTGGGCTGCATTCATACATGTCTTCACCCTGACATTGGGATTGGATATCGGAAATGAAATGCAAGGAATGATGGGGGAGGTTGCGGGGGAGGAGGAGAAGGAGGAGGATGAACAGGAAATCCTTTTCACTACACTGACCCTTATGTACAGACACTTTGACTTCCCCACTAGGGAACTATTACCCGGGAAGAACATCTCCTTTTTATACGGAATCCATTGGAGTTAGTGTTGGAATACAACTTTATATTGGTACTAACTTGTATAGTCAAAGGAGATATTGAAGTTTGAACGGAAGAAAATCTAGAGAGTCAAGTCAAGAGAGAGGAAGAGACGGAAGAAAATCGATGGAACTTTTTTTTTTATCTACTCATGTACTTTTTCCACTCTTGCATGCAATAGCAAGTAAGAGACTTTTTCAGTACACAAGACCAAGTTCCGGCTAATATGTTTCTTTCCGTATTTTTTTCCTTGCTTTCTTTCTTTTTCTCTTCTTCATCTCGTGACCACATTTTTTTCTTGAGCAAACACGTATTGTGGGGCTGTCTCCGTCTCTTCTCTTGGCTATCCGGAGTTGAGACAGTTGCACGAGAGCCTGAGAGAGCCTTAAGTCTTGTCCCTTGTATATTTTGTGGTTGGTGGCCAAAGTATTTTCTCCGCAAATACTTTTACCACTTCACCATCAAGGTGGTACTAGAAAGCATGGGGACATTTTTGGGCTTACTTATCACTATACTATCGAGGAATTATATGTTAATACCAGAAAGTTTTTGACGTATTTACCACTATATACTATCGAGGAACTGCTGGTTAAATGAGGAAACCTTCTGGTGTACTTATCACTATACTATCGAGGAAATATTGGACATTATGGAAAAATAATATTGTTATTATTTCCGCCTTCCACTTCCCGTTTTGGGCATTGTTGGGGATCGCCAATTTTTATAGTCACCATGTTCCCCCATTGTGTTTGCTTCAATCCGCTCCTGCTGGAACATACAAGGGGGAAAGAAAGCTCTCAATAGAATGTAAAAAAAACTCAGTTTGTTTACCCACGGCCGAACAATGGGGGAATTGCTTGAGAAATCGCTCTTACAATAAGCTCTAGCGAACTCTCCAATTTTTCTTTCTTGGAGCAAAAAAAAAATACCCGGGTAGGAGTAGTAGAAATGGGACCTTGTACCATGACATGGAACTCTTGCTAAAAATTTTTTTTTTGCTTTCACCCCAAATAAGAACCTCTCCCATTTCTTTTGGACTACCCACTGTGCACGTGGCTGCGTTTTTTTTACTTTCTTTGGACAAATTTCTTTCAGTGTGGTTTGGATGAAGAGAAAAAAGTGAAAAATACTTGCCATTGTGGGTTCCTCAAAACCCCGACGGAGTTTTGCCCTTTAGAAATTCTTGTGGTTATTAGGATTTTTTTTTATTTCTTCTTGGAAGAAGGATGGAGATGGCACATGCTTTTCACCATTTCCAGGAAAAAACTTCTTTTTGCACGGCAAAAGACAAAGACAAGAAATCTGGGCCTTTTTTCTTGAACTTGTTCTCCACATGCAGCATCAAGAATAGATGAGTTGAATTGGTATTATTAGAAAATAAATTGGGATATTCAACACAGAAAAAACCGGGAAATGTCGGGGTAAATAAGAAATATATGGGAGAGAAGTTTTTTTTTTTTTTTGGAGAAATTGTAATCGAAAAATCCCGCTTTTACCATCACCATCCAATAAAAGAGAGCCCCTAAATAATACTTTAGACTTGTTCCCCAAAGAGAGAAAGAGCGAAAAAAACACTGAAGCCACCGCCAATTCTTGGCCAGACCAATAAAGGGAATGATAAGCCTTTAGACCAAACGCCGTGGGAAAAGAGAAAAAGGGGGAAAATAGGAAATATCCGCCCAAAGAAGAAAAAATGTGTTCAAAATGAGTTGCATTGTGTGTACATTTCTCCCAGCAGAAAACTGCATTGTACTCCAGAATGTTTTTTATATGGGGAAAACTACCCACTTTGTTGTGTACAAACTCTTCCTTTCTACCTTTTCAAGCTTGAAATACGAAAGAAAGTAGCGGGGAAACGTAAAAAAAAAATACAATATCTATATATATAAAATATACGACCACAACCAGATAGTTTCGTCCAACTCCCTTCACATTTTATATATTTATAGCCAATCATCCTCCCAGGGATATATCGGAGGAGAAAAGAGCGAAAAGGTCTTCAGGAGGGGCGGAGAAGGCTAACAATAAGACGAGTCAAAAGAGAATGACAGAGGGAAAAAGGCCAGGGGGAGAGAAGGGAAACAGAGAGATAAGGCTCCGAGCTCCGACCTGTCCATTGTAAGTAATAGAAATAAGGAACAGAGAGACGGAGAAAGTGAATACAAAGTCAGACAAGTTGAATATTTTGTTGGGGAGAAAGCCGGACCACGATACACGTAGATAGGTAGGACACGAGAAAGAGGGTCAAAGAAAGAGATGCCAATAGGATGAAGAGAAATAATCGGCACAAGGGAAAGAACAAAGAAAAAAGTTTAAAATGAGAAAATACAGAAAAACAGAGATAATAAAGAAAATAGAGCAAAACAGAGAAAAAAGAAGAAAATAGAGCAAAACAGAGAAAAAAAAGAAGAAAATAGAGCAAAACAGAGAGACTGAAAATAGAAAGCAAAAGAAAGAGACAGCGAGAAGAAAACAGAGCAAATTAGAGAGACTGGAAAAAAAAATAGAGAGAAAAGATGACAAGAAAGATACAAAAACGAAAGAGAAAAAGAGAGGGAAATTGAGATGGGCGAAAATGGAAAAATATATTCAAAAAGGAAGAAAGAGACAGATTCATCTATAATAAAAAAAGGAGTGCACAAAGAAAAACTGTGTCAAGAGAAAAGAGAAAAAAACAAAGGACAGAATAAGGCGAAAAAAGAAATTAGAAAAGTAAACAGAAATGAAAAAAGCAAGAAAGCGAAAAACAAATAAAATTTCCCTGGAAAGGAGAAAGAAAGAAAGGTAGAGGCAAGGATGAATGGCAAGGAGAAATATCAAAAAGGAAACAGTTCTGGTATAGAAATTGTATGTTCCGTGATAGAAAAAGAAGATGATTCGGCTGGGCATTAAACCCCTGGAAGAAAAACTCGGGTAAGGAGAGGCTCCGGAGAAAAACCAGGATCCATAAAAATAGAGAAGAAGATGAGGGAGATGATAGTTTGTTGAAGAGGATGATTCCTCCATCTTGTCTCCCCTCCCAAGGAAAAATTCAATGGGCTTGTGGATGCGAATATGATGAGAGAGAGAGAGAAAACTCGCTAATCGAAATCCCTCCAACTTCCTCTGTATCCTCCCGGCCTTTAAAGGGGCTTTTCTCCCCTCCTAGAAAAAAAAATTCTATACACAAACATTCTTACCCGAAGAAAAAATTGTATGGCCCTCACGCCATTTTTCCCTTCTTGTGGTCTTCCCCTTCTCGCCTTTTCCCCTGCCCCTTTATTCCAGGGATATAAACAGAATGCTAATAATACTAACATTGTGTATTATTTTTATTTTATGTCCATCGCGCCCCATCCAATTCAATTCCTTTTTCTTTTTCCTCTCCAGAAAAAAAAAGTTCTTGGCACTTTTCCTTTCGCTTTCTCTTCATGTGAAAGAATGTCGCTTTCCTTCCGCTTTCTCTTTAAATAAAATAATGGCACTTTTTCACTCGCTTCCTATTTATTTATGGCTTTATTTTTTTTAAAAGGAATAAACTGTCCGAAGAGGACTTTAGGGGAAAGTTTCATGGGAAAATCTAATAAAATGTATTTTTTTGTATTTTCTCCAGGTGTTCTAGTCTCTCCTGTTGTGGGCCTCCAAAGACTCTCAAATGGACGTCTCTCTTCTACTTTGTACGCCGTATCCCATTTTTCCCACGGATAAAGAACTGAAGATTATAAAAAATGTTAAAAAAATCCACCTTTTCTTCTCTCCTTCCTGCCGGCCATCAAGACGTAGAGTAATCTCTATGAAGAATCTCTTTCATTATTTATTTATAAATATAAGTACTCCCATTTTTTCTGGAGAGGAATTAATCCTACCAAAGATCGCATGTCGCCATTTCTTTTCTTTTTCCTTCTTGGGATCTTTCCCCTCTTTTGGCAAACGTTGTTAAATTGTTGAAATTACATTGTAGTTTATATGTTTTATAATACCATTTATAGCTAAAACGTACACCGTACGGGGTGGCCAGTGGGAATTGTATAGATTTTGCATGAGGAAATATTTCTTCGGATAGGTACGTTATTTTTGGGCCACCCTGTATTATAGTCTGTATGCTGTGCTAATATTAGGTGTTTTTAGCTAATTAGGGATTTTTAGACAAACTAATTAATCTAAAAAAAGTATAGTCACAAAAAGGATCCAAAGATGGGCCGTTTTCTCGGACATATTTCCCTTTATAATTATTAAAAAAATTTAAAAACGCATTTCATTATAAACAAATTGCCCCTCAATTATTAAGTAAAATGATTTTAAATGTCTCTGTTATTGCTGAAAAAATTAAAAAATGCAATTTAATTTAAACATCTCGTCTTAAAAACATTTTATATCATTAGAAAATTCCCCTTTTTATAAATGAAATTTTCATTCTTTATTAAACATTACCCCATTCATTATTACAATTTTCACGAACTTTATTATTACTTTCTCCGTTTCATTATTACAATTTTCATTATTTTTATTTATTACTTTCTACGTTTCATTATTACAATTTTCATTAGTTTTATTATTACATTCTCCGTTTCATTGTTACAAATTTAATATTTACCAGCTGGATATTTAACCAAATCAATTTTGCATCATTACAAATCAAAAATCTACCCCTTTCATTACTAAAACAAATGCTCTTTTTTAATCACACAAAACTCCTTCTTGTATCGCGTGTGGTCGAATTATTTCTACTAAAAAAAATATAATCTTGCCGTACAAGGCGAATTTGCGTATTAATTGTAATATTACATCACGTTACCATGGCAACTATCACATGCAACGGTACTAATAATACTATATAAAGAATCTTCTATATAAATGTACATTTTATATACATACGTGCCCAATCCGTGGCTTTTACTAGGTGACAATTCTCTTTAAATACGTACGCGAACCGGGCCCAAAAAAAGACCGGATAAAAAAAACGTTTTTTTCTAAAAAAAAAATCTGAAAAAAATAAGACTTTTCCCCCAATGATGGTAGTGATATGATACTCACTGTTAAAAAACCCTGTATTTAATTAATATTTAGAAAAAAATGCACATTCTCACCATTTTACCATGGGATATACTACTCTATAATGTAAGGATATTATATGATACTATGAAAAAATTACACTCATGAATGCATACATATTAATACATATATACGTAATGGAAGACAATGTTTTTCTCTCTTATCAAAGACTAATTAATTGTAATTAAGGATATTCCAAAATATACCAATATATGTACTCCAAAATTTTTGCTATTCGTATTTTTAATGTTATTTATTCTGACTGCATGTTAATTACCAATAATTGGGTGTGAATGGGTATTTTTTAATGGTCATGTTTGCTTTAAAATGTACATGATTCTCTCGTTATTATTTTGTATGTAAATGTGGACATTTTTGTTAATTATGATTGTGTGGAAAGATTATATATAATAAATCGTGAGAAATGAAATTCGAAATTCATATTTGTTCCAAGCCGTTCATAACTTTTTCGCGGGAAATTCTATTGAAGCAATACATTTTAGCTTAAATAAAGTTATTAAATTACATATAAAGCATTTCGTTTGAATGAATACTAAAAAAATTTGAACTGCATGAACTTGTGCATAAATTTTGTTTTGCCAGACAGATTTTTAGTTAGTGCAACTTTTGTCAAAGTTGTTGCATTTTTTCCTAAATTTATCTCCCCAAAACTGCTCTTTTCCGCCACTGAAAAATGCTCCAAAAATTGTTTAAAAACATGTATACATTGCCGGGGGGGGGAAATGTAAGAAGCACTCAACGCCCTTATAAATAAAAGTGTAAAACAGTAAATGACACTGAACGGAATGTGAGAGCTTGTAAATAATCCTCCAACTCATTTAAATGTTCGCACATTTTTTTTTATCCTTCTTGCAAATACTCACATATGTACACCTTCAATTACAATAGTAAATACACTGAAAAAAAAATTTAATCATGCTCTTCCCCCCAAAAAAGAATGTAATGTCTCTGTCCAAGACCACAGTCATTAAAAGGGATGAAGGGATTTTTTTTTCAGGGGAAGAAGAGAAGGATAAAAAGCATGACCAAATAAATGTGTGCACAAACAGTTATGCGGTCATTCATCGCTCCTCTCACCTACCGCTACACACGTATTATCATGAGCATCTTTTTAGAGGAAGAAAAAGCCAGAAGAAGAAGAAGATGAAATAACAAAAGAAAAAAAAAAGAAAAGAAAAAAAAATATAGTATCTCTGTCTCCTGGCCATATTTGGGACCCAAGCCATTCATCATGTAATGTGTGTATCAATTATTCTTTTTACTTGTTGGTTTTCCCCATTGTCTTCCCCATTGTGTGGAGCTAATCGCTGGCCTTTATCCCTCCTTCCTTTTTGCCACGCAACACAGTCGCTTTTCAAGTCTACTTACTCATACATCTCTGTATTATACATCTGTGTGTATTACAGATCTGTTCGTCTCTATATAGGATATACCTCGACCAAAAAAATGTTTCTTCAACTGTATTTCAGTTGGTGAATGTCATTTAGGGAAAAAAACATTCAATCGTCGTCTTATCTCATTGATTTTAAACGCATGTGGTCATTGGGACAAATCAAAAGGTACACTTTTTTTTTTGTGGTTCCTGCTTTCAACGGAAGACACAGCTTGGCTTAGAGAGGACGACGGAGAGAGTGAGATTAAGGTACAGAGACATTGATAGAGAAAGAGGTAGATTGATAGAAAGAAACAAGGAAGATAGAGAGAGAGAAGGAAAAAGAGGAAGAAAAGCGGGAGCAAGAGAGAAAAAAGGGAGAAAAAGAGAGAAAAAGAGAGAGAGAGAAAGAGAGAGAGAGAGAGAGACAGAGAGAAGGGATCAAATCGACGGTGATTGAAGGGAATTTTCTATCAACAACAACAATGACAACTACACATGACAAAAACATCATTTTCAATACGACCAATTTACCCTCAAAGGACAATTTGACACTTTTGGCTAATGACACATAAACCATCTCTCTCTCTCTCTCTCTTTGTCTCTTTTTTTCTGTATGTGTAGTTTCTCCTATTTTAGCGGTAACATGCGAGTTGGAATTGAATGTAAACAAAGCCACATGTGTGCCAGGGCATTGCATAGTTAATCAACGGATGTACATATAAATAGATATGTATGGCGAAAAGCATAATGTGCATATATGTATATATGGATGAATGAATGCATGCACATACTTTGAAGTATAGGTATACACAGGTATAACTGGTATAAGCAGATATAGATACGAAGATTCAGGTACAGCGCAGCTCTTACGGTGTTTCAGTGACATGCATGAAGATGCTCATAGCGGGACACGCCGGTGTGTACCGTGAATAGCCAAGGGAAGTGCTAGAAGACGGAGCGAGAAGGACATGAGACATGAAGATATGTTTGACTTTGTACATTAAATTGACGCTTTTTGTTTTTTGCGAAATTAGAAATGCTCAGAGGGAATGATGGCACGAATGATTTTTCTCGAAAATAGGAAAAAAGGGTGAACAAATAAAGCCATTCGCAAAAAAAAAAGAGAAATGAAGACATCAGAGGAGGAAGAAAAATAAAGGGAGACAGCTGGAACAGGAACAAAGATAGATAAGAGAAGTAAGAGGAACAGGGAGAAGCGGGATGAGAAGAAGATGAGAGTGAATATATAAAACGGAAGTTGAAGACGATAAAAAGGAAAAAAGAGAAATAGATACAAAAGAAGTGGAAGACGAGAAGAAGATAAGGAATTAAAGAAGGGAAACAGATAAAGAGGAAACAGAAGAGGGAGTTAAAATAAAGAAAATAAAGGCATACAAACGAAATAGAATAAGAGCCGAAGCTAAAAAAAAATGAAATAGAATGAAAGAAGAAGATAAAAACGAAACAACGAAGAAATTCAGATAAATAGAAAATAAAGGAGACATGAAGCAGATCAAAAATAAAGAAAGGACAGAAGATAAAAATTAAAGAAAGGACAGAAAATAAAAATTAAAGAAAGGACAGAAAATAAAAATTAAAGAAAGGACAGAAGATAAAAATTAAATAAAGGAGAGAAGATAACAATTAAAGAAAGGACAGAAGATAAAAATTAAAGAAAGGACAGAAGATTAAAATTAAAGAAAGGAGAGAAGATAACAATTAAAGAAAGGACAGAAGATAAAAATTAAAGAAAGGAGAGAATCAGATAATAAATAAAATAAGAGAAGATAAAAATTAAAGAAAGGAATCAAATAAAAAATAAAGAATAGAGAGAAAATAAAAAATCAAGAATAGAGAGAAAATAAAAAATCAAGAATAGAGAGAAAATAAAAATTAATGAAAGGATAGAATGATATAAAGCAGAAATAGAAAAGGGAGATAAGAGAAAATAAAAGATACATAGGTAGGAATGGAGAAGAGAAAGAGATAAAGAGGAAATCAAAGGTAATAGGAAGCGGAAGAAGAGAACGAGAAAGAAAGAAAACGAAGGCCACTATGACAAAGAGGCAAGGGTAGAACAAGGGATAGAAATAAACAAAAAGAAATAACGAGAGGAAAGGAAAATAGAAAATCAAGAAAATTAGAAAAATAAAGTAAAGAGAGAAACAATAGAGACAACCCGAAAAAAGAGGATTACAGAGATATGGACAAACAAGGCTAAGAGAGTGCGACTGTGGCAGAGTAATTATAGGAAAAAAGGGAGAGAAACGAATCATAATGTTAATAATGTACAAAGAGAAAGAGAGGAATGGAGCATCAAGAAATAGAGAGAAATGGAACGGTAAATGGAAAATGTAGAAATATAAAATGAAAGAGACGTATGCATGTATGTATATCTCGACAACAGCGAATTTCATTCAAGACAAGATCCATTACAAATTCCTCATACGGAAGAGCAAAAGGACCCAGAAGTGCAAGTTACACCCCCGAGATTCCAGAGGAACATCTCGTCCTTTTGTAACGGAGGGCAGAAAAAGAGACGAACATATAAGAGAGAGAATGACGAGGGAAACAAGGGGTGAGCCCACTACCCTCATAAAGCAGTAGAGACGCACATGGGGAGGAAACATCCCACAGAATCCTCCACATACATACATATGTAGCTATACAAATATGCATATGTATACACGCATATAAACCCATGAACTTACACATGTACACTGAGACACATTGATAATAAGTACAACATGGCAGGATGTCAGCGGAGATAACGAGACCAAAAGGCTCCTAGGCACATCTCATCCATCAAGGGGGAAAAGGGTTCATTTCATCTTGATGCCTTTCAAAATTCAAATCATCCCAAACGATAACGATATTAAATCCTTAAACCATGAGAGAGCCAACAGAGAGATGAAAAAAATGAAAGAGAGAGAGAGAAAGAATTTTTCCAAAACCTTCTTCATCCCCCTTATACATTAGCCATTCCTATAAGCCTCCATACACATTAACAAAAAAAAAATCCTACAACAATAAGAAAATGTCGAAGCCACCAAAAATCCACCCTGTAGCTTAAAAAATATCCTCTCTCACATTTTTTTGCCCCTTTATTATTCACGGAAGCGAAGAAGAAGCGAAAAAAAAACCTGATCATACCTTGAGCCTTATGAGTTTCAAATCATAATAAGTAAGTAAAAAGCACATTAAAAATCCTACTTTCCTCTCTCTCTCTCTCTCTCTCTTTCTTTCTTTCTTTCTTTCTCTCTATTCGTCTGTCTCTATACCTTCGTGTCTCTCTCTCTGGTTGCGTGTTGCATCGCAAAATGGCACAAATCATTATCATGAGATGACTTGCTCCTTTGTACTGCTCTCAATTTTTCAAGCAGCCCAACTGCCACCGTATGTGGCGTGCTTTTTTTTTTGGTGTGTGCATATTTTATTGTTATTAACCAGAAAAAAAATTTTCAGAGAGAAAATGTATTAAGAATTTTAAGAAGGAGTAAAAATATTGATTTTACTTGGAATTAAGGTCATTGTGTTTTTTTATACCCTCTTTTCCCCTTATATTCCCCATTTTTTAAAAAGCTAATCACGTCAAGGCCCACAGACAACTTGAGAAGCCCAAAGAGAGAGAGAGAGAGAGGGATTCTTTGTGAAGAAAAATGGGGACCGTATGATAATATGGTATAAGGGAGGATTTATATCGGAGGAGAAGGCAGAGCTTTACTCTCCAAGAAGAAGGATTAATATTACTTGCAACATTACAAGCACTGGTAACAGTACAAGTTCAGCGTATAATTATTGTAGTGCCAGAGTGAGAGAGAGAAAGAGTGGGAGAAAGAGAGAGAAAGAGAAAGAAAGAGAGAGACTGCAGGAGAAAGGGAGAAACTGAAAGAGAGAAATAGAGAGGAAGAGAGAGGAAGAGAGAGAAAGAGAGAGAAAGAGAGAGAAAGAGAGATAAAGAGAGAGAAAGAGAGAGA
>JAQGBT010006306.1:0-12736 GCA_034698585.1 Disparrhopalites patrizii
TGCGACTTTTGAAAGAATCCGGCAACAGATAAAAAAGACTATAACTCTCATCCTGGTAAGTGCAAAGGATAGATTCTGGGAGAATAAAAACGCCAAAGAAAATGGCTGGGAGAAACGCCAGGATTTGTTCCGTCAAATCGTACTACTTCAAAAATGTGCGCCCAAATTCGAAAATTCTCGTATCTGTGGTTACCAGACTTTGCCAAAATTATGTCGTTGAGCAGGTAAATTGTTTCGTGAAGATTCTTGGAGAATAGTGCCGGGAAAATAAGCGCACAGCTACGGCGTAAACCATCATGTGGCAGAAGGTTGGTAGCAATTTGGAATGATCCCAAGGATCGCTGACAACCTTCAGAAGTACCAGTTGCTTCCCAATTAAGTTCATGAATACAGCTGCAGCAACCAGCCTCCACCACCGAACCTCCAAAGCCACACTTTCCTAGCGGTATCAAATTTGATCCGGAGAATCTTGCGAATGCTGATGAGCTCAAATGCCAAAACATTTAGCTTGATATCTGCCAACGTAAGCATTTTGTACTATACTTGCTTATATAGGAATAACTAAACAAAATTTCCGCAAAAATGGTGGCAGCTGAAGCAAATGCAGACGTTTTCTGACAGTTTGTCGGTTGCATAAAAAATTATGCAAACATTGTTGGATGTACAAGGTAGTGTGGAAAAAATTTGTGAATGCAACAAAAATCCAAAAGATACATTGGCACTGTAAAATTAGGGCAAAGCATCAGAGGGGAAAGCAAACATAACACCCCAAATTCATCTAAAAATGCATAATTGCTTGCATGTGGACTATTATTATACGTCCTAATCTCCTAAACTCTTAACTGTACACTCATTAAATCGTCAATACATATTAGGCAGGGCGTAAACCACTTGGGGTCCGGCCGGGTCCCACACCCTGTACATATGTGCTTTTTCACATAATTTTTGGTCATCTTCATTCGGAAATATTTATTTCAAAATGTGTACGACGTAGGCGAACAGAGACATTATACAATGCGATCTATGTGTGTACTTATGACAGCATTTTCTGTAATCAATTCGATGCCAGATGACATTTCGGAGTATAATTGCACTATTGCAAAGTATAAACTATATAGGACATAACTGAATACGTTTTGTACGACCGTGGGATACGGATTATACCTATCTATTCTTCCCGCATATATAAAAATGAGGTTATATATAGGCGAGCCAATATTAATTAATTTCATTACTCATTAAATATACAGTTAGAGAAATACAAAGGAAAGCCAAACTTTACTGTATTTTATGGATACCTTAGCCATATCTACACTGCGGTAATGATAGCAATAAAATAGCTTTTTTTACAAAATTTGATTAAATCCTGTAACATCAGATACTTCATAGTATGTTGCTAATATCCCACCATTTCCAATGCGAGAAAGCTGACGTATCTATAATAACTGCTTGTGGGCTTGTAAAACTTGTACTGCAAATAGTGTTTGGCGGGATTAATTTCGGGAAGATTAAACGGAACTAAATATTGCTTCTGAATTAGTTCTAAAACATATAGCCGTAGCGCAATTATTTACTTTGTCAGCAGTGGAGCAGCATGTAGCAGTTGCATCTTATCACAAAGTTTGAACAGATTTTCTTTCGTGAAAAGCTTTTGCTTGTCATGTTGGTGGGGGACAAGTATTACAAGTACAAATTACCATGCAGATATCACGTTGTCATAAACGGTAAATCAAATTCCAGTCGCAAAACTTGTCTAATTCACATGTCCTTGATCCACAGAAATATGTATGAACTTTTGTGTTGCTACTGTCCAAACTTTGCATACATAAATTTAGCGTGTAAAAGTTTCAGCTATAGTTAACACGTATATTAACAACACACGCCGAGATTTATATACGATTCATAACATCCATTTTATTATTTCATTGGCTCAAAAAATGCATGTTGTTACAAGTTCGCAGTTCGAACCGACTTACCAACACGACAATGATCTAATAATGACAATCGTCACAATTCTACTGTCAATACTACACGCCAATTTAGCGCCAATAAGGTAATTTTTATACACAATAATAATAATAAAACGATATACAAATATTGGTAATTGGTAACTATTGCTATTACAGGTTTTTGGTCGACAAAAATTGACTTGCAAAAAAGCTATATAGTATGTATGTATGTATATGTATGCAGTATATACACAAAATATTGCTGAATTGTATTAAATGTATTTTTAAGTTTATCGTAGAAAAAATACAAAATTTCTACCACGCCTGGAGAATGTTGTCCAAGATGCTTGAGTTTCAAAATTCTACCGTAATATATGTACACATATGAATCATGAAGTGGAATCATTTTATCATTGGAATATCTCTATAATACAAAACTCTGGGCATTATATCCAAAAGTACAAAATCAAAAAATATTGCTCACAGTAATCAAATATAAATATGTATTATTACGCGTAACTTTCTACTTTTTTATTATTATTATTCAAGTTTTAAGTACCTTGTCGATACTGAATATCGAGATTCCATAAATCCCCCTTACAGTCCTACAGTAATCTTTGAGATTCCAATACGGCAAGCGGACGACGACATGACAAGACCTCGGTTGCAATGTTCACATTTTTTACAACAATTTATGAAATGTAAAAATTCTACAAGTTCTCCCTAAGCACATGACAGTATTAAGTATCCTGTTTCTTTCTCTAACTCTCACTCAATAGTATACACACAATAAATGCTGATAATGCACAAATGCATGTAAAAGTAAATAAAAAAATGTACTCTTTCAAAATTCCCAATTAGTTGCATTGGCAGCTGAATCACCCCCCACTCGGAACATTCCGTTCTTCTCGGCGTTCAGATATAGACCGTGGGCTGTTTTAATGCAAATTCGTGTTGGCTCTCGCAGCTCAATGTAGAAGTCTTGTGGAGTGTCAGAATCAACGGTGATCTCATCACCAGCCACGGCCCAGTACTTCCCATTTTGACCTGTTAGAGAAAATATACAACTTTTGATATGTATGTATACATAAGAATAAAGGTGTATTTGTCGTCTCGTGACGTCGACACACAGCATAATTGTCAATTGTCTTTGGTGAATTAACACCCAAAGAAGACACTCATACTATGCATGTACCTATACCAATTTCGTAAAATAAAAAAGTCAAAGCTGACAGCTTTACTGTTTTATTATGCAAGCGTGTTCAAAAGATAAAAAAATATCATAGCAAATTTAAGCTTACCTTTGAAATGAACAACGCCCTTCTCATCCCGCTCTACCTGGATTGTTTCATACGAAGCTTTATTGCATTCCATCCTAGGATAGGCATTCGTTTTGAAGCCAACATAACCTTGCTCACACTTCAACACTAAAATAGGCCTGCGAATATGAAATAAAAATGTGTCTCATTAGAAAAAAATTCTGCAATGGCTTCAAAGGATAATAAAAATGCTTCTCTTTCACCACAATTTTTAGACAACATGTATACATACAAACGGTATCAAATAACATTTCGCCCCCTCTTTACAACCCAAACTACAAATCGTCAAGGCATGGGATAGCTCATTTTAAAGGTCGTCAAAATATGTGTGTAAAAAAAATATTTCTGTAACGTCACTGATGTGAAAACGATGGTGATTGTGATTAGCCCTCTAAGCACAACGTTATTTTGCAAGCTAGTCCAATACAATATACGAGTGTTTCTATTTTAATTATCACTTAGATTTTCAAAAACAAGAGAGTGTTGTCAAGTTTTTGTGGTTTGCTGGGTCGAAATATATTGAGATAATTTGAGATCACAAGTCAATCGAAGTCAAGAAACCCGGTTGTAGTTCCATTTTAACCACTTCTTACAATTAGTCGAGGTTGACATGTGGGTCATGCGTGTGTTACTGTGTTGCTCAGGGTCCTTGGCGGAAGCTAAAATGACATTTGAGCGAGTGTAAAACCAATTACATTGCGTTTACTTACAAAACGCTGTTAGACGGGAAGGATTCCTGCTCCTGTTAACGCTTTCAAAAGCGGTTACATGTATGTATAACATTAACTAGTAACAGTAACTTACTGTTCTTGCTTTAACTTTCATAATAGCCGATCCTGGCGGTCAAAAATTATTCCCATGCAGATTTTGAAAATCTTTAAAATGAGCTGTCGTGCATATTTGTGCGATAGAATGTGTAGACGTAGACCTGTTACGCTATACATATTGCTTGTGATTTCTAGTTTCGGTTGCAGAGAGGCATCAAAAGTAATTTGGCACCGTCAATACACGAAATAGGAAATAGCAGCTCTTTGAATAGCCTCACCGATTGACTAAGTAAAAGTAGAATTTGGAGTTCTCGTCCACCTCGTCGCAGTTAGCATACAAATGACCGGAACGTTTGGCTCCTACATATTTGCCGTTGTTACCGCGAAAGCCGACGGATCCATCAGGCAGCCACGTCATTTCAAACAAGGAATTAGAGGTCCTATATAAAAAAAATTCAATTCAAATGAAGTAACTTAAATACAGTACTGATGATAGCTATTGTGCCTCCAGGAAAAATATTACAATTTGAAAATTAAATTGGATCATCGGAAAAAAATATTCAGGCATCCAAAGTGCCCAAACGAAGAAATAAATTACTTTTTCTCGGCTGACGCTTGAATTCCACCAGCTGTCTCCAATGTCCAATATTTATCTTGCATTGTTCGAATGTACCATCGCTTCGTGGTAACATCAAATTCCAGTTGAAATATCTCAAAATTGGAAACCTCATCCTGATTTGCTGTCACATCCACCCCTTGCTTAACGGACACATACCGTGAATTGAGCGCAGCCACGAAAGCTGATTGCGGCAATGAATCTTCCAGGGTGAAAAGCTCATCTTTGGTTACGGTATGCGAGCGTGTCTTGAGAACTGCTTTGGATCCGATGGGTGCCAAATATAAACCTCGAGAATCTCGTAGAGCCAACTGTCCGTGATGGTATTCAATTGAAAAGAGACAGTCTTTTTCACAATTATCCTGCACAGAAAATCAAAATCAAAACTTTGAAAACACTTCAGCAGTATCATGGGGGTACATTGTGTAGACACCAAATACAAATTTAAATCATGCAATACATTAATCATGAATCACATGCAATTACTAATTACTCGACCCTCTCAAACTCATTAATCATTTCATCATCACCGGATGATGATTCAAGCGATTTTCATCAACCGCATGTTTTCCTTTTGCTCCGTAGTTATCAGAGTATCAACATCTTGTAATTAATTTGCCTTTAAATATATGAGGTAGGCAATCCAGAGACGACTACCGCTATTCCCCTCGGCATATCATGACTGTCATTCAGAACAATAAAGTTTTGTACTTGATTCCCATCTCTTATTTTTCCCAAATGTTGCCCTTGTATCCGTAGAATCAGATCATCAGAGCTGATAGCTGGCAATTATATCTACAAGCTTTTCATCTATGACCAGCCTCTAACAAGCAAGGGCCTTGTATACTTCATGTTATGTTTGTATACTTTATAGCACTTTGGGTGACTTTTTTCATGTTAGTAATTACAACAAAATTTTATAAACTCAGTAAAATTGATTCATGAACTGTCTTGCCTGCATATGCAATTCGTCCCGGTTCAACCTACATAGGATGAGCATATGTACATATGTATGATATTAATTTTATTAATTTCTACTAAAACATGGAGCAAAAAATATAATTATCGCTCCTAATAATCCCTTCCGTTCTGTTGCCCCGCCTATTCGTACTCCACTGACTCGAGCAAATCTCCTACTCACTACACCTTAATGATTGTTCTGACGTCTCTTCCCAGACTTTTTGCCCTTTGATGATACGACCATTTCCTTTGATCGAGACACACAAATCATTCCACAGTGCTACACCGTTCCTTTTCCCAATTCGGAGGCAAGGCACATACATACTTATAAAACTCATTTATTATTTTGTGCAGAAGAAATAATAAATTATAATTACCACATATACATACCCAAATGATCTCTTACAGATCTTTCTCTTGTACCTAAAAATCCTCAACAATTTTTTATGAATGTAGTTTTCTGGTTCAGTGGGATCCTTATTACAAGTATTAGCGCTTGATTTTTTTCTTGATATCTCCGGTTCTGCATTTGTGCATCTCCTTACTGCTTTCAAGGGAGGAGAATACACTTTCATACGTTTAAGTTTATATACGTGTACTTAACTCATTACGAAAAGTTCATCAGATGATGACGGTTTGCGGTTTGAAGAATATGGAGAGAGAAGGATGGGCACAGACGAAAAAATAATAACCATATATCTCTGTGTATCAGTACTACTCCTGCCATGATCCTTCCTGCTCTAAAACAGAATCCGTTTGGACAGGTTGTTTGGCAATAGCAGCAGCAGGAGGTGAAAATAAGGTATAATAATCCTTAAATTGGACTTCTCACAAATATAATTATTATGAGTTATTAAGCTATATACTCAGAAGGGTGAGACGCAAGGTATAACCCAAAACTTCAAACCTTTTGTCTCTCTCTCTCTTTCCGTACGGGTCTCTGTAGCATCATTCCGGACAAATTACTGTTCACTCCTCGCTATGTAAATATTGCGAGCACAGATACTACTAAATTATTGTTATTATTTCTGTTCTCTTGACTTTCTTGGCTCACCTGCAACTTCCCATCACGATGTAGATACTTGTTATTGCAGGTGTGCAGAGCGTAGTTGAGACATTCACGGAACTCAAGGGTGAAGAGGGTATCCGCACCCCACGGGACATTAGTGTCCACATTGATCTCCTCCCCCGACTCAGCCAGATGTGCGTACCTCTTGCGCCCCACGGATTTGATGGTGACTTGAGGGCGGGCTGCAAGATGAATTGCCCACAACTCCGAGTCAGTTGGATTTTTGGCGGTGCAGGTGAGCGTATCAGACCCTGCGCCAAGGTAATAACCTCGGGAAACATTCCTCAGTGCCCATCGACCTAAGCACGTAAATTGAAAAAATCATATTATACAAATATATACACGTACATAATTGGAAGAAATTCATAATCCCACAAAAGCATAGGAAGAAATGAAACTGACCTGTTTCATTACGAACATGTATCTCAAAGTGAGATCCCACATCCTTCTCCGTTGCATCACATGTTACATTACCGTACTGGTCCACGGCCAAATACCGGTCCAGATGTGACCTCAAACAGATGGTATCACCCACTCCAGTTGGCTCCAGCAGCCAGGTTTGCTTCTTCTTCAAACTGACGCCATTTGCATTGATTTTGAAGCCAAAAGTCTCCGCCGTCAAATATTTGAACCTGGCATTGATGATTCCCACGGACCAAATCCCCTTTTCCCAACAACTCCCGTCTCCTCCACCTAATTCGTGATGATGGTTACTGCCGTTACTGCCGTTGCTGCTCCCATTCAAAATGCCATTGCCATTTCTGTGATGCATCTTGCTGACACTACAACACTGTTGTAAAAATGTTTCAAAAAGAGCTGATGACACTTCTTCTCCACCTCCTGTCAACGCTTGATCGCAAACACCCACAAATCTTGTCCACCACAAGGAGTTTGTTCACTACAACTACAACCCTTCTTTGGTTTGCTCGTCCACTGGCAAATCGAGGTTGAAACTTCTTTTGGGAAACCTATGAACTCGTTCCCATACGATTATAAACTCCGTTGAATCATAAATCAGATCAGTCCTTCTTTCTCCTCAAATGAATTTTGCTTTATAATTTCTACTTTTTGAGCGCTTTCCTCTTTCTTCGCCGACTACTGTATAAGTGGGAGATTTTTCTTGTACTTCAGTCTTTTTTTCTTAATTTCTTTTACAGAAGATTTTTTAAATGCTGAGATGATATTTTGAACGCTTCTCCTGGTAAGTAATGATGATTAATTTCCGGAAATTGTACTAGCAAATATCACTTCATGATACAGTGGCCGTGTCTTTCATCCAGCAGCTTGTATTTCTGTACAAAACGAAAAAAAACAAATAAAAAAGTTATAATCTTCAATAATACCATTCTCCCATTATTTTTTCCTTATCACAAATCCCAAGTTACCGTTACAGCGCTCAGATACGTATGTACATGCACGCACAAACGCTTTCTTTTCCATTGTATGAAGACATAATCATGATTTTTAACCATACAGTACCAAGTGAAAATTATTGGACTCTAGCATAAAAAATGGGGATTATTCCACAATTACACACCAACTCCTTCTGTCCATATTATCATGAAAAAAAAAACGAGCAGCAAAAGTAGTGAGTACCGAAGCAAGTATAGGCAATAACACTTTTCTCTTCCTCCCCCTCCCAAAAGAAAAAAGAGTTCATGCTATAAAACACAACTTGATCAAACAAGTGTGACTGCGTCATTAATTTTAATTATATTTTAACGCGTGATAACAACGGAAGATCCTTTTCTTGTATTCCTTTTCCTTAAATAATCTCAATTTCTATCTACAATTTTTTTCTCTCCTCCTACTCTTCTATGACGTCCGCTGGTTTAAAAAAAAAGAAATAATAAAACACAATTTGGCAGATTATCACCCTTTAATAATATACGTAAAAATATATCACCCTTGCTTTTACTCATCCTCATTCATTATTTTACCAAAACTGGAACAAGAATGACGTTATAGAGGGGCGTGTTAAAAAAATTCAATTTTTAAAACATTTAATGTAACAGAAAAATAATTTCTAAAATACTACAAAAAATCATTTTCTCAATTCTGACATTAATCCGCTCGCGAAGATTGTTACACGTGTTATACCAACACATTCATTTTATCCAAAATAACTGTTTTTAATCCTTTCCAGACCAAATCCCATTAATAAGTCAATGTGCTAAGACACGCCACAACGCTTCTGTTCAAGAATATTTTTTCTCTATACTTCTCTTCGTCTTGACTATAGTAATCTGAATTTGTAATTGAAAGTCATCGTTCCCACTTTACCCCGAGAGTTGTTTAAGCACGGATTTGGCCAACGCCAAGCACTACGTTGAATACACACAAAAAACTGATATTGATACAATTGAAAAAACAAATACAACGTATTACTGATACTGATGACGATGACCTTTATGACCCTTCCATCCAATACTACATAATTCTTTTCCTTCCTTTATGTCTCTGTTTTTCTCGGCTGATTCATTGAAAACAAAAATGTCGGGACTTCACCAATGAAATAAGTATGCTCCACCTTCCTTTAATCCAAGAAGTTTACAGTATGGCGTGGCTTTCATAACATTGTTCTGTGAAAAAAATAGAAATCTACAAAACTCATCCTCCATATCAAAATAAATGAATGCAAATGAAACCATTTTATATTCGTTTTAATCATTTCTCGTTGCACACAGAAAAACACTCATGTATCTCCTTCACTCCTCGGAAATTACCCCAAACTATCACCGAGCAAATCTTCATTATCATGGATTTTTATCAAAATGCCATGAAATTTGAGGGAGGAAAATCCCATGTTTTACATACCATCCGTCTTTTTTGTACATTTTTAACCTTTTTTTTTTTTTTTTGGTAAGTGAGTACAAACTTCATTCAAATATGCCGGTGACCGAGTATGTTAAAAAGGGTTCGTATGTACCTATCAGTTTCTTTTCTACTTTTATTATTCTTTATTGCACTATTTACCCTTTTATGAGTTGATCCTTGGTTCGATAGGAAAACTTAACGACTTTTGTCTTCATTACCGGCATCTACTAAGCTATAAAAAATCTTCATTAGAAACGCATCTTTAAAAAAAAAGTTGTAAGCCAGGTAAAATAAAAGTCCATTTTGCTTTATTAACCAAAAATCCTGTCGGTTTTATTTTATACGGGAAATACATCTCCAATCTCAACGTCTAAGAAAAGGCAGATTGGCAGCTGTATTTGCTGCAGCACTTGTAGGCTGTAGGCTCTGAAATCAGGCTGTGATTTCACCGTAAAAAATAAAAATAAAACATCTCAGCTCCAAAATGCTACAATTTCTCTTCTACTATAGTTCGAAGTGTAGAGCTGATAATGGAAAAGTCCATTAAAATTTCTCCTACATATATTATATGCCTTCATCTTATCTCAGGAAATATTTTCACGGCCTTGAGCTTGAACTAAAAATAATTCCAAAGACATCAATGCACTATATGCATAACTACTGACATTAGCCGACTTGAATGTAATTTCCAATTTCTAAAAAGTACATTATTCAACATCTACGGCTATCACAAGTTAACGAAACGCTGACAAGTTGCATGACAAGTTGACAGACAAGATGAACAAGAAGGGTCAGGGACTGTAATGACAGTGCTAACCAGTTCGTTCGAACAACTGACACACAATGTTTCTCTCTCTCTGAATTGTCACTGAACATGAAGTGAAAACAGCTAATCTGCTCCCACAAGCTATAAAAAAAGGAAAGCAATTTGATCTTCATCAATCAGATTTGACAAATTTTAAAATATTGATTATTTCAAAGTGTATAGAAAATCAGGTGCATTGCTAATTTCTTGGAAGTATGAATATGAATAGTTATTTCCTCCACTTATTTACACGATAACTATTATCTTCATTGGACAATTGGACCTTAAACTGACCTAGCTTTCCCCAATATGCTCCAAATTTGAAATCGCAAGGAAATCCCCGTAACAGTACCATGTAAAGACGATACTAACAATAACAGTGAAACAATAACAGTCAATTGTAACATTTACAAATGCGTTCTGAAAAGATTCTATCAGCTCAAGAAAACGTTTTTACTTCCGTAACAGCTATATATAACATTTACCATTTGACAATTTGACCCGCCAAAATATTTAGGAATACACGTTAACCTACCTACCATGCTCTAGTATCTAACTGATCCAGTGTAGGAACAGATGAAACAGTTAAGATTAATAAACAAAAATATTGGATAACTATAACTAACAGATGACATTTGTGAAATTGTGAACGTCAAACACACTAAGTTACTCTCAATTATCTGGACATTTTGGAATCTCTCCTATTTCGAACCAAATTTCAATCCAGTGAACAGCACAATTCACCTAAAACTGACCTCATCTTATCCGAACCGGCATTTAAGCCAAACTCCTACATCAATAAACGGCAAAAAACCGAAAACGATGTTCTTTCGAAACAAACTTTGACCAAAAAAATTTTAATTCTTGAAACCTCTTCGTACAATTGCTCGAAAAACGTATCCAGTTT
Source organism: Disparrhopalites patrizii (assembly GCA_034698585.1). Classification (NCBI taxonomy): domain Eukaryota; kingdom Metazoa; phylum Arthropoda; class Collembola; order Symphypleona; family Sminthuridae; genus Disparrhopalites; species Disparrhopalites patrizii. The sequence goes on from JAQGBT010006306.1 coordinate 11,210, forward strand.
AATCCAATTAAAATTTGCAAATCAACTGAAATTGCCACCTTAGCCCTTCATCTTCATTTAAAAAATCCCTGTAACTGCGGTAATTACCAAAAGGCGCGACAGACGATAAACTGAAATTGATCAACAAACCCAAAAACAGAATCGACGACGATATATTCGGAAGTCATACAATAATCAATAATAACAAAAACGGAAATCAAAAATCAAAACACAAACAGAAACATAAAAAAAAAAGCATTTTCTTCCTCGAATAGGAAATGGAAAGCCGACAAGAAAATCGAGAAAACCAAGGGGGAGAAGCGGAAGTTATCGATCCCCCCAAAAAAAGAGAAAACTGCATAGACATACCAAAACATCTATGGATGTTTTAAAAATAAAACAGGAAAAGGGGAAAAGCTGTGAAGATGTCAACAAAATCTAAAAATAGAAGACCAACCAAGAAAAGAGTATAGAAAACTTACCTCGTCCACCAACTTTTCCTTTGAGCATTCAAAAACACAAAAAGTTGCAAAAAAAATATATAAAAAAAGGAAGTACACATAAAATCCAATTGTGACACCTTTCGATTTCTATACCTATTTGACACCCCCCAAAAAAAAACTTCGCCTACACTTTCACCACCTTTTTCTTGAATTTTTGGTTACTACTTGGCTGATTGTTACTCGTGAAGAATGTGATTACTGTGGCTTGATCAGTCTTATTATTGGGATAATTGCGTGGAGGATCTCTCCGTTTCCGATTGAGCTTAACAATGAGGATGAGGAGGAGGATGTAGGAGAGGACGACGACGGAGACGACGAGGAGGAGGGGATACACCATCAGCTCTAAACTCATACTCGGGAAAAAAAAGTCTGATTTTTCCAACCTTTTATCCCTAACTTTTACCCCAATATATACATATTTACCATTTTCTCTTCCTTATTTCCCTCTTTTACACCCCCTTTTTTCATCCCCTTCGGACATCCTAAAAATTCCCATGGCTTTGACATATTTCTAATCCCGTTCAAATGCACGGAGGGAGGAAGCACGCGAGATTTAGTCACTTTGCCCGCATGCTCCAACTCCAGTTGCCACCCGCACTTTTTCTTTCCTGTAGAAGTGCTTCCTTTTCCTTTTGTAAATTGCCCTTTTTGGAATGTGCATACATGCACACAGCGAAAGGGCGAAATATATATATTTTTTATTCACTATATAGCTAATCGGCACTCCTCGGGAGGGCTCGGATGTCCCCGGAAAACCACCGGATATAAGTTAGTCAGAGGTAACAATGGTAACAATCGTTGTTGAAAAACTGATTGGTGTTGTTGTCAAGGCAGGAGGTAACAGAAATGTATTTGCGTGTGTCAAGGTTCGGGGTTCGGAAAGGTGACAGTTACCATAAATGTGACAAGTGACAACTCCATATTTGATCAGGACAACCGCAATAAATAGGCTTTATTTTTTTTTTTAAATTTTGGGTAGCACACTCAAAAACTAGGTTTTTGAAAAACAATTTATTATATGGATATTTAAATGCGTTATTTCTAA
>JAQGBT010006307.1:0-12736 GCA_034698585.1 Disparrhopalites patrizii
TCTTTCTTTTTTGCTTTCTCTATTTTCTTGCTTTCTTTCTTTTTCGGTTTCTCTATTTTCTTGCTTTCTTTCTTTTTCTCTTTCTTTATTTTCTTGCTTTCTTTCTTTTTCGCTTTCTCTATTTTCTTGCTTTCTTTCTTTTTTACTTTCTCCATTTTCTTGCTTTCTCTCTTTGTCGCTTCCTCTATTTTCTTGCTTTTTCTCTTTTTCACTTCCTCTTTTCTCTTAATTTCTATCTTTTTTGCTTTCTCTCTCTTTTTTTCACTTTGTCCATCTCTCTCGGCGAGCCTTTCTCTTTGTCCATCTCTCTCGGCTAGCCTTTCTCTTTGTATCTCTTTTTGTCTTTCTCTCTGTCTCTCGTCTTCCCTTTCCTTATGCCTTTAATTTCTTTCTATCTTTCTTTTCCTGTGTTTTCCTCTTTTGGTCTTTCTTCCTTGCTCTTTTCTCTCTCCCACTCTTTCTTTAGCTCTCTCATTTTTTCTGTTTCTCTCTCTTTGCCTCTGATTCTGTGATGGTCTGTTTCTCTCTCATTCTTTCTGTTTCTCTCCTTTTCCCTCTCATTCTGTCAGTTTCTCTCTTTCTCTCTCACTCTTTCTGTTTTTCTCCCAGTCTTTCTACTTCACTCTCCCTTTTTTGCTTATTCCTTCTGTTTCTCTCTCTCTTCATTATGCACATGATCGTAAGAAAAGGGAGGAGAGGGAGAGGGTGTCTAAAGAGAGCATTTCTCTTTCATCCCCAACGGCAGACAAAAAACGGAGAGACAAAGATCAGGGAGAAAGTGAGAGAGAGAGAGAGAGAATGAAGAAGAGAAAGAAGGAGAGAGAGAGGGGGGAACCGGTATAAATCACCTGATTATCACACCAAGAATAAATACATGAGACCTATCCACTACATCTCTCTACTAGGGGGTTTTCTCTCCTTCCTCTGGCGTCTTCTTCTTCTTCCTCCTCTTCTTGTACACCACGGAGACCTCTTTTCTCCTCCTCCTCCTATTATGTCATGTTTGTTCACTTAACTCTACTAATATATTGCGTCTTGGGCGCTCTCTCCTCTCTCTGTTCCTTCCTTTGCTTTCTCTCTATCTCACTTTTCTCCATGCCATATCCTCTACTACATACACCTTTCTTTTGGAGTCATACTAGGGTGGAAGTGGAGAAAAAGGAGGATGTGCTTGTAGGGAAGCTGGTAGTACCACTGATTTTACTTGTCTTTTACTCTTATTAGTAGCGCTGGAGGGGAGACATTTCGTGATTATCGCGAATTTCTCCTTTTCTCTCTAGCATGGCCCTGGCTATTTATTTCTCTGGGCTTGTCTTGCCTTTTTTTTTTAGCTTCAGCCCTCCGTAGCGTCGGGGAGCTTCTTGTCTACTTCCCTCCGGCTTCTGTCGACCTCGATGTTTTTCTTTTTGTCTCTTTCTTCTTCTATAGATCTCATTAGATATAACTTTCTTTGACTTGTTTCTCTTTCGTTAGTTTGTCTCCTTTCACTTGCTTTATTTTTGTCTCATTTTATTGTTTTCCATTCATTTGATTTGGTTTTTTCCTTTCACTTACCTTATTTTTTCTTTCTGTCACGTGTTTTTTCCTTTCATTTTCTTTTTTTCTCTTTGTCTTATGTTATTTTTTCTTTCTGCAACGTGTTTTTTCCTTCCATTTTCTTTTTTTCTCTTTGTCTTATGTTATTTTTTCTTTCTGTCACGTGTTTTTTCCTTTCATTTTCTTTTTTCTCTTTGTCTTATGTTATTTTTTCTTTCTGTCACGTGTTTTTTCCTTTCATTTTCTTTTTTTCTCTTTGTCTTATGTTATTTTGCTTAATTATCATGCTTAATTATTTTCTTTTTTCACTTTGTCTTATGTTATTTTTCTCTGTCACATGCTTTATTATTTTCTTTTTTTCTCTTTGTCTTATGTTATTTTTCTCTGTCGCATGCTTTATTTTTTTCTTTTTTTCTCTTTGTCTTATGTTATTTTTTCTCTGGCACATGCTTTATTATTTTCTTTTTGTCTCATTTTAATTTTTTTGTTTTTGTCTCATTTTAATTTTTCTTGTTTTTGTCTCATTTTATTTTTTTATTTTTGTATAATGTTTATTTATTTTGTTTTTGTCTCATTTTAATTGTTTTATTTTTGCCTCACTTTAATTTCTTAATTTTTCCTATTTTTGTCTCATTTTATTTATTTTATTTTTGTCTCACGTGTTTTTACTTTCATCTGTTTTGTGTTTTTCAATCACAGTTGTTTTCCTTGCATTTTTTGTATTTTTGTCTCAACCTTTCAGTTGAGTTATTTTTCTTGTCTTTGAACTTTCTGCTCTATTATTTTCTCGTTTGTAATTTCGAGTACTCTCGACAGAATTAAAAGTCTTGGGTATATCTATAAACATAGCTACTACTTTATTCTTCGGTAAATCCAAGTAGGTCGATATTTTTTGTAGAAAGGATAAAGCAAATACTATTGAAGGAATCATTTAGTGGTGCTCCTTAAAACTGTCGCTATATCTGGAATCTCTCTCGACCTTCGCCTTTCTGCTGATTTTGTTCTTATCCCACATAATATTTCACTATTGAGCCTCCCCTCGAAGCTTACCTTGTTGATCGGGAAAGACGCCTTTTGTTTCCCCTTCCCCCTTTTTTATTGTTTTTATTATTTTTCTCTACAATTGCACCCTTTTTTTGTGGGGTTACATTTCATGCCTCGAGCCCCTTTCCCTTCGACGATTCTCTCCCTTCCATCCGCCCGTCTCTCAAAGCCGTTTCTTTTATATGTTCATATCTCTTTTTGTACTCTTTATTTTCTCCCTTTCACCCTTCCCCGGCCGAATTCGGGGTAAATGGTGACGATGATGATAACAATAATAATGATAGCTCATTCCACCTCCCCGTTTCTTTGACGGACTCTCATTTTCCCGGTTTCCCTTTGAATATATTACATACATACCTTATACCATTCTCTGTCAGGGGAATGACACTACTTTCTTTGTCATCTTCCTTCCTTTTTTGAAGGGGACAAAAGTACTTATTTTATCTCTATTTCTTTTACGTTCCTTTTCTTCCCTCCCAAACAAATTTGGTCCTCTTTTTGTGGTGGGCCATCATTTTTCCTTGGCCTACCGATGCCGAAGGAGGGAGAGTATGAGCTGTGCTATGGAATGATGGTTCATTTGATAGGGAGGAACAAGATAGGGGCACCTTATTTCACGAGACAGAGAAACCACAGATTATAGAAACAGAAAGTCAGCGATACGGGAAAGAGAGAAACATGAGAGTAGGCAAAAACAGAAATGAGGAGAAAATGGAAACAGAGGAAGTTAAAGAGTAGCAAGGAGAAAGGCAAAAACAGGGACAGAAGATGAAAAATTGGGAACAAACGGACAGAACAAAGGCAAAGAAAATCAAATGTTCCGAAAAGGAGATAAAGTGTCAAAGAACGAGAAAAATAGAAGAGAGAAAGAGAAAAAGGATGGAAGAGAAAAATAAAAAGCAAGGGAGATATAGCATGAGAAAAAGAGACGAGAACGGAAAGAAAGAAAAACAATATCACCAAGAATGATAAAAAAAGAATTAAAAAGATGATAAAATAAGATCCAGAACGAGTATGAAAGAAGGAGAAAAATGGAGAAAACAAAAAGAGCAAAATGAGTATGAATGAAATAAATAAAAAATTAATTAAAGGAATACGAAATAAAAAAAACAAAGAAACCAAAAGAAGGAGAATGAAGCAAAAATATAAAGTCCAGGAGAGAGAACAAGAAACAAAACGAGCGTAAAATACAAATAAACTATCAATAAGAGAGAGTGGAGAGAAAAGAAAAAAAGAAATGAATATGCAAAAATAGAAAGAGAAAGAAACAGAAAGCAACGAGAAAGAAAAAGAGAAAGCACAGAGAGAGAGAGAAATGCAGAAAAACAGAGAAGTAGAAACCAAAGAGAAAGAGACCGAAATAAAGAAAAAGTGAGAAAGAGAAATAAAGAAAAAGAGAGAAAGAGAAACAAAGAGAAAGAGAGAAAGAGAAATAAAGAAAAAGAGAGAAAGAAAAACAAAGAAAAAGAGAGCAAGAGAAATAACGAAAAAGAGAGAAATAGAAAGCAAAGAGGAAGAGGGAGAAATAAAGAAAAAGAGAGAAGTAGAAAGCAAAGAGGAAGAGATAGAAATAAATAAAAAGTGAGAAATAGAAAAACGGGGGAGACGTAGGACAAACAACCGAAAAATACGAGAAGAGTGACAGATAAAATCAGTAGAGAAAGTGGGAGAAATCATAGGAAGATAAATGCTGGGATGCAAAGAGAGAGAGCGAGAGAAAGAGAAAAAAAAATAGGAAGAGAGAATGTGAGAAAAGAAGAGAGACTAAGGCAATGAGAAAGGAAAGAGAGGAAGAAAGAAATAAAAGTCAAATGGTAGTGGAGTCACCCTCTCGACAGTAAGACTGATTCCAGTGATTTGTCTTATTGTTATGGCACGATCAGTACAGAGGGGAATGAAGGGAGGGTGAGGGAAGAAAAAAAAAGGCATCATTATTATCCTTATTTGTCTTCTTCGAGGGTGAGTCTCCCTCTTTTTTTCTCTAAATTTCATCGCACAACTTGATACATGTATAAATATGTGTGAGCTTTCTGACCCACTTTTTCTTGTGGGGGGAGAGAATCCTATATGTATAAACAGTAGGACTTGGTTCATATATAAAAAGTAAGTTTTTTTTCATTTTAAGATAGGCAAAAAGATCTCATTGCATATACATACTAAACCTCAGCAAAGAGAAACGGAGGGTGCAGAACGTGGGGATGGGGTTTCCCTCCCTTTTATTCTATTATGGAGTTTGACAGATATTTCCCCTTTTTTCTCATTTCCTCCTATTACCTTCATCTTTGGGGGTGATGCCAAGGCAAGAGCAGACGAGAGGGTGGTGTATGCCTTCAAAGGAAAAAAAAATTGGGGTGCACAAGTAGCACCATACAAAAACATTGGCGGCCCTCTCTTTCCCTTAATTTGCTTCATTCCATACAGAAACATTTTTTTTACCTCCCACAAATGTTTTTTTTTGTCTTTCTCTCTAAATTTGGAGAAGGTAGCATTACAGAAACAGTTGAAGAAAAAATCTACTACTTTCCTATTCTCCATTCCCAAAGATCCTTATTTTGCCCAAGTTTCCTTTAGAACAAGGAAAAGAAAGACTCAAGAGAAAAAAACCGTATACATATGCCACCATCCCATTGATCGTTTGAATGTTTCGTAATGAAAATTATACAAAACAACAGACAGGGAGAGAGAGAGAACAAAAGGGAAGCGAAAAAAGTTTAAACAAAAAGTCTAGCCAAGAACAAGGAGGAACGGTGGAATTGAATAAAAAGAAAGGGGAGAATTGATGATGATCGTGATGACTACGATGATGAGAGAGCAGCCCACCTTCCAAAGTAAAAGAATACAAAGAGGGGGAAAGATGTAGAGAAATGAGAGAGCGATAGAGAAAGGAAAGATCACATTGAGATATTGATTTAGGCATGATTAGTCTTGTGGAATGTGAAAACATTTGCCACAAAACTACATTTTCTTCTTCTTCACTTCCCACTTTGATTCCTTCGGTCTCTTCCTCTCCCCCTCCAGGGGAACAAGTGTGTATGGTATGGTGGGAAAATACAAAAGCGGAGCGGAATGAGAATGAAAGTAAAAGATGGACAGGAGCCGGGAGAGACATGAAGAAAGAAGCTAAAAGAATCACGAGAAGTGGTGGGAGAGGAAGAAGGCAGGAGTAAGAAATATGGCTGGACAGAGCGAGTAGCGTTGAGAGAGGTAGCTAGAAAGTCGGAGAGAGACAACAAAGAGGAAACTGAAGAAGGGAGAGCGAGACAGAACGAGAAAGAAATAGAAACAGAAAAAAAGAGCACGAGAAAAAGAGCAAGAGAGAAACAGAAACCAAGTCCAAAAAAGAAGATAAAATAGAGAACAATTAAAAAAAAAGTGCAACAGAAAAGAGAGAAAGAGCAAGAAAGTAGTAGAAAACAAATTTAAAAACAGTGCAACTGAAAAGAGAAAGAGCAAGAAAGTAGTAGACAACAAATTTAAAAACAGTGCAGCAAGACAGAGAGAAAGATGCCAAAAGAAAGAGAGCAAAAGAGGAAGAGAGAAAACCATAAAAAGGTGAGAAAAAGAACAAGAAAGAAATAGAAAAGCAGAAAGAGAGAGAGAAACAGAAAGAAAGAAATATAAAAGCAGAAAGAGAGAGAGAAAAAGAAAGAAAGAAGTAGAAAACAAATTAAAAAACCGAGTAACAGAAAAGAGTGAAAGTGGATAAAGAGAGAGAGAAACAGAAAGAAAGAAGTAGAAAACAAATTAAAAAACCGAGTGACAGAAAAGAGTGAAAGTGGATGAAGAAAGAGAGCAAACACGGAAGACAGAAAAGCATAAAAAAAAGCAAATAGAAAAATATAGATAGAAACAAATAATGATTACAAGAGAAAAAGCAAGAGAGACAGAGAATGAGGGGAAAGAGGAAGAAAGATGTAGAACAACAGCAAGGGAGAGAGACAGAAATACAGAAGAAAAGGAGCAACAAAAACCGAAAAAGAGGGAAACGGTAGGAGAAAAAGGATGAAAGAGGGATGGTCAAAGTGAAAGGAAACAGGAAATAGAAAAGGCAAGACACGCTGAGACTGTGTAAAAGAGAAAGAGCAACAGAGGCAGAAAGAGAAGGAGAAAAATAGAAAAATGACAGAAAAGGGAGAGAACAAGAAAGAGACAGAAAACCGGAACAAGAAAGAGAGGGAGGAGAGAGAGAGGAATCTGGAAAAGAAGTGTTATCGTTGTGTGTGTATTGAAATCACTCTCTCCCTATTTCTCCCAGCATAGCAATTCCTCTTAAATACTTACACACTTTTATATATTGTGTATTCCCACACTTTATATTCCTTTGGCAATTAAAATTCCCTTGTTTTCTTTTCCCCACGACTTCTTGCATAGTTTCTTTCCTATGTAACTTTTCTTCTCTCTCTCTCCCTCTCTTTCTCCAAGAAGACTTTTGGCTTTTGGTAAATTAAATTTGATTCCTCCTCCTCCCCCTCCGCCCCTACTTCTTCGTCCGCTTCCCTCCCTCCTACCACGACCACCACGAAAAAGGAATAAATAAGCAAAGAGCAACAAGAAGAAGTGGGAGAGCAATCCTGGTAGAGTAGCAGGGGCAGTCGTAGTAGTAGTAGTAGTAGTCCTAGGAGCACAAATAGACAAGTACAAAAAGGAAGGAATTCTACATACTTTTGCCCACTATTATGATTCCTTTTGGAAGTGAGAGTATCTATACGTATGTATATAGCACGGGAAAAAAGGGAAGACTTCCTTCCCCCTTTGGCTGCTCCATCACCACAGGCTTTTTACACCCAGAAGGGAGTCCACAACACCATTCCTTAATGTAAATCGAATTTCAAAATTTCTTCTTGTCTTTCTCACTCTCTCTCTCCCTCTCTCTCCCTCTCTCTCCCTCTCTCTCCCTCGAAGATGAGGAAAGGAGGGAGACACGCCGATTAAGGAAATCTATCAAAATGTCCACAAAACCAGTCGACAACACACGGTTTTCTTCAACTCATTTATTAATTTCTCGAAATTTACTCTTTCTCTCTCTCTTTCTCTCTCTCTCTTCAGAGAAAATATTCCTTCCACTATTTTCTTCCTCTTTTACTTTCCCTTCCTTTTTCCTTCTCCTCCTCCTCCTTCTTCGTCTTCAATTACTCTCCCAAATATAATTATTCACCCTTGACTAAGCGCATTGGAATGAGTGCAAAGCCTTTGATGGCTTTTAAATTCCCATTAGTTTTCCCTGGGACCTTGCGTCTCCTTTCTCCCCACATTTCCCTCAAATTTCGGTGGAGAACTACTCTTTTTCCCCTTCCCAATTTACTATTGTTTGGGAGCAGACATGGGATATTTAGGTAATGGGACTTTAGTTGTGGCGTTGGAGATGGGGAGGGAATACCTTGATTTTGGGGGGGGGGGAATTTCCCTTATTTTTTGCGATTGTTCAGTTTTTGAAAAATTCGTTATAGTACATATGTTTGTACATTTTACTAAAGAAGAACCGGGCGTATGTGAAAGAATTGGAAGTGAAAAAATGTGCCCAAATAGACCAATTTCCTTTGTGTGAAAATGACTTTAATTTTTTTTTGTGGACCGCACGTCTCAATATTTGGATCGATTTCCCTTCCACAGTTTTATGTGTTGTCCTTCCCTTTTTCACCACACATATGGAAGGAGGCACAGACGCTTGTCGCACTGGATTGGAGGGGAACCACCAATTTTTCCCTTTTTTTTTATTGTAAAACAGCATGGTGTCTGCCACTCTCCGTAGAAATATGAGTGGGATATGCCAGGAATGTCAGAAAAACTGACAGGAGCCAGACACCAAAAAATTCTCTATTCCACTTATTTTCTCCACGACTTCCCCCCTTTTTTTCTCTTCATACATCACAAACACACCGTATGTATTCCCAATTTAGAAAAAAATTGTACATTTTTTGCTTTCCCGTCTCCCCAGAAATTAGGTCAAGGTTCATGGAACGTTCTCGTGTTAAACCGTCCCAAAAAAATTGGTGGACGTATTCAAAAATATGTACGTGGAGGAATGCAGAAAAACATAATCTTCACAAAACTGGATTCCCATCAATATCACCTTCCATCCTGGGAAATCCGATAAAATACATACAGATACACAATAGAAAGAGAGGGAGAAAGGAGAAGCAATCGGCATCAATTACAGGGCTGATTAGGGGGCTATAGCGACCAGGCACAAATGAGGAGAGGAATCTAGAAAATTAATAATTACCCTGACGGGTTTTACCTAATGAAAATGGAAATGAAAGTGATTCAATGAAAGGAAATTCCACTAGAAAATTACGAGATGATATACAGTATACGAGGTGCATACTGCGCATATGCATGTAACACAGCCATTACATGGACTTTTACACTATATCCAACACTACTAAACTACGTAGTTGACTATCAGTTTTTATTGTGGGGGTTAAGGGGAAATGGTACTGAAATCAGAGAGAAAGTGAGAGTCGGACGGCGATATAGATAAATGAAGGGAAACAGAGAGAAAGCAAGAGAATGACTGTGAGAATGAGAGAGAAAGCAAGAAAAAAAGAGAAAGCAAGAGAATGACTGTGAGAATGAGAGAGAAAGCAAGAAAAAGAGAGAGACCGCCGAGAAAGAGAGAGAGAACCGTGAGAAAAAAGACAAAACAGTGAGAAGCAGAGACCAGCGAGAAAGAGAAATAAAGCAAAAAAAGAGAGAAAGCAAGAGAAGGACTGTGAGAAAGAGAGAGAAACCTAGAGAAAGAGAAAGAAATCCAGAGAAAACGAGAGAAAAAGCAATTGAAAGAGAGAGAAAGGTCCATTCAAAGTGAAGGAGAGCGAAAGTAAGAGAGAGAGATAGAGAGTGCTTAAAGAAGACAGAAACCAGAGAAAGAGAGACGGAGAGAGATTGTGAACAAGAGAAAGGAAAGAAGACAGGGAAAACCTGGGAGAAATGGACAAAAGAGCGCAGAAAGGGAGAGACACAGATGTAATCTGCATCCCCCACCTTGAATCATCTTCATCCCACCTTCCTATAGAGCTATTAGAGAGTGAGAGGGTGAGGAGGGGAAGATTAAGAATAGGAGAGAAGGGATATTATTGGCATTGGAATAATGAGTGGTAAAGAAACGGTTCCTTTCTTCCAACTGAATTTCACGTAGAAACCTCCCCACAATGCGGGAGAGAAGGGAGGAAAGAAGAGAAAATATATAGAGCAAGGGCAACGGTTAGAATTGATGAGTAGTGAATTTTTATGACTCAACATTTTGAGGTGCTTCTAATACGTATGCTCTTTTTGTTGAAAAGAGAGAGAGAGAGAGAGAGAGCTAGAATAAGGAAAAAGAGGCAGAAAGAGTGGCTACTCAGTCAGTCAAGTGTGTGAAGGAACTACTTTTGCCCAGATATTATTAGCATAAGGAGAGAGACGGCATACTCATAGTATGTGTAATTCCAAAGAGGTTAAAGAGAAAGAGAGAGAGAGAAAGGGAGAATGTCTCTAAATGGAGAATTCTTGTACGTATAGATACATACCCCGTAACAGAGGGAGAAATAGCAAGAGAGAGTGCCAGTGAGAAAGAGAGAATGAAGGGAAGCTCCACGCGGGAGAAAATGAGTCCGTGGGGGTCTTTGGTGTTCGCCGGCGACTCGAGTGAAAGATGTGATTTTCACGAGGGCTTCGTTTTAGAAATGGGAAGCGTGTTTTTGACGCGAACGCCCGCCACATTAACACGCCAGTAATTAAGATTTGGGAAAGTGGAGAGGGAGGGAAAGAGGGAGAGAGAGAGAAAGTCATGGGCTCTCTTCCCCTCCGTCCTTCTCCTATACGTCCTCCTCCTCTTTCCCTCCCAATTCTCTCTCTGTTGGTTTGTAACCAGGAAAATGCATGGACTTTATATACATATATAGATACGTTGTATGTACCACCACACTTGGAGATGAAGACTTCCCTTTTAAGCTTCTGTGCCACGGGAAGACGAGAAGGAGAAGGAATTTTTTTTTGCTACCCATTTTCCCTAAAAATACCACCCAACTTCACTGGCCCAGTGGACCTACTTGTAGTGCACTCTCAGGAGAATGAGAGTTTCTTACGACAGACAAGGAGGGAGAGAGGGAAGGGGTAAGGAAGGAGGAAGAGAAGAAAGAAGAATAGAGATTGGAATGTAGGGATAAAAAACAAAAAATTGAGAAAACGAGTCAGACGGAAAGATAAAGAAAATAAAGGGATAAAGAAAGTCAGAAAACTAGAAAGAAAGAAAGGAAGAGAGAGCGAAGAAAGGAAGGATGGGGAGCGAGAAAAGCAAGGAAGAGAGAAGGATAAAAGGAAAGATACCAGAAAATGAAGCAAGAGAGCAAGGAAGAAAGAGAAAAATAATGCAAGAGAGCAAAATAAAGCGAGAAAGCAAGAAATAGAGAGCAAAATAAAGCCTGAGAGCACGAAAGAAAGAGCGAGAGAACAATAAAGCGAGACAGCTAGAAAGAGAGTAAAATAAAGCGAGAGAACTAAAGACGGAAAATTAAGCGAGAGAGCAAAATAAAGCGAGCAAAATAAAGCGAGAGAACTAAAGACGGAAAATTAAGCGAGAGAGCAAAATAAAGCGAGCAAAATAAAGCGAGAGAACTAAAGACGGAAAATTAAGCGAGAGAGCAAAATAAAGCGAGCAAACTAGAAAGAGAGAGACAGAGAAAAAGAAAGATAAAACGAAATAGAGACAGAGACAAAGAAAGCGAGAGAGAAATAAATACAGAGAAAAGTGTGAGAGAGAGTAGAGCATATTACGTCCTCAAGACTTGTCCCAAATAGCCAATGTTTACTTTCTTTATGTTTCATTCATTCACAGGGGAGTGGACCTATTCAGTGAAAGAAGTGAAGAAAAAGCCTTTTTCCTATAGCAATAGTCCTAATGGGGGCGGTGGTGAGAATCTTGATGATGATAATAATACCCAGATTTGCTAACCTCCCACCAAACTCTTTACAATTTTTTGTCCCCATCCAGCCCGTCCCCCACTGGAGAGATCCCCCATACTCCTCTCTATTATGTCCCTCAATGACAACAATGTGTAAGCATTGTTATGACTCAGCATAATTTCCGGGCGCCTTGATCGTGTTTTTGGTCTCAGTTTAATCAAAATCCCCCTCACCCCTTCCCCGCTGACCTTCGAAGAGGTATAATCTTCTATTTTTCGGGGTGTGGGGGGTGCAAAATAATCGTTCAAATATTGCATTTAGGAAAAATCCCCAATGGCATTGTGTAGTCTCGTTAAACCTTGGAACATTTAATTCTCCATATAAACTACTATAAAATAAGGTACGAATCAGGCGTTTAAATGTTAGTAAAGAACCATACAAAAGAAAAAATGGGAAGAGATTTTGAAATTAGCTCTTTGAACACTTAACTCCCCACCTCGTCCTTTGGAATCCCAACGTTTTGTAGTCATTTAGGAGAAAGAGAAATAATAAAATGGGAAGAGCCATGGGGAATTCCTCAAGTCATGTTGTTTCATGGTAAGTAAAAAGGGAGAAGTCAAAATGTTTGGAGAGAGAAAATCCTCCAGAGCCCGGATAAAGTGTGTATATATGAGTGACTTGTACTAAATGAAATCTAAAGCCCTTTTCTTTTGTCCTTTTATTCTCATCACATTGTCTTTTTCCCTTCGACCTTCTCATGCTCGTGCAGAATGGCTATTTTCCCCAATGCACCCTTTCATCCACACTTATAGCCATCCCACCCTTTTGGCTCCCCCGCCTCCTCCTCCGCCTCCCTTTCCACGTTTCCGGACTTGTTCATCCCAGCCTTTTATGTCCATTTCTATCCTTTCTCCTCTCTCTCATTCTCTCTCTCTTTCTTTCTCTCTCTCATTCTCTCTCTTTCTTTCTCTCTCTTTCTTTCTCTCTCTTTCTTTCTCTCTCTCATTCTCTCTCTTTCTTTCTGTCTCTTTCTCTCTCTCATTCTCTCTCTTTCTTTCCCTTCCTCTCTCTGTACCTCTCCAATTCCTCCGTCTCTCTCTTTCTTTCTCTCTCTTTCTCTCTTTCTCTCTCATTCTCTCTTTTTCTTTCCCTTCCTCTCTCTGTACCTCTCCAATTCCTCCGTCTCTCTCGTTCTTTCTCTCTCTTTCTCTCCCTTTCTCTCCCATTCTCTCTCTTTCTCTCTCTTTCTCTCTCTCATTCTCTCTTTTTCTTT
>JAQGBT010006308.1:0-12733 GCA_034698585.1 Disparrhopalites patrizii
GGCAAGAATTGTGAGAGAGAGAGGGAGAGAGAGAGACAAGGAGAGAGAGAGGAAAAGGGAAGTCAAGAGAGAAAGAGAAACGATGTCAATAATTGGTGTGCTAATGCCTCTCAATTAGCCTAGCGATGACTCTGGAGCTATTTAGTGAGTGTTTTGGCAGAATTAAGTATTCCGAACAGGTTCCTCTCCCATCCCTTTCTCCTCCATCCCAACCTTTTGCTTTGACACATGTCACATCCTAATCGGGTCCAGAGGAGCACAAGTGATGTGTCTATCGTCCTCATCCGCATCGTGTGCCTTCATTCATTCCTCCTCATCCCCCTCAATCTCCCTGGGACTCTGACGATGGAGAGCTGTGAGAAGGAGGAAAAGGATGGGGGAAGAGGAGACGTAGAGGGAATGAGCGACAGAGAGAGAGAGAGAGAGAGAGAGGGAAATACAGAATAGATGAGAGCGGGAGTTGGAAAGAGAGAGAGAGAGAGAGAAATGTATGACCATTATTGGCAATATGATGGAATGGAGGGGATCAGAGGAGCAATTTCCTCACGGAGTCATTCGCCTGTAAAGAAACATTCCGAGAACGTCCCGGCCTGACACTTGACAAACAAGTGTTTTGGGGGGGAAGGCGAGGGAGGTGGAGGCCACCCCAAATCTCCCTTTTAAGTTGTGCTTCTTCGCATGTTAAAAAAAAAATTGTTCCACACATATATCCCAAAGGAAAAGTGAGTGTACAGTAATAATGGTTTTAAGAACTGAGAAAAGCTCCTCCCCCGGTATCCCTTTCTTCTCCTTTTTGGAATTCGGAGCGAATGGCAAGTGTCAAAGACTTGATGTGTTCATGAAGCAAGATTAATTGGGAGGGAAGATAAGTGCGGGCAAGCACGGATGAGCACAAAAACTCCCTTTCCCTCCAACATCCCCTTTGCCTTTTCATTTCCTTGCCCAGTCTCCTACTTTAACACTCATTCCTTTTTCTCCTGGCCCTGCCTCGGAACTGAGATTTCCCCCCCCTATTCGATACAAGGAGGAAAAAAAAGAGTTTTCTTTCACTCCCAAAAAGATTCTTACCCTTTCAATACCTTTTTGCAAAAGTCTTTACATCATCCTCTTAGAGGCGAAGAAGATTTCCTCTTTTCAATTCTCATTTCCTACATATTTTCTCAGCCGGATTGTATAAAAACTCCCTGGTGGAGATTTGAAACTCCCATCCCAGCGTCTCTCTCTCTCTCTCTCTCTCTCAATCTATCTCTCTCTCGTTGGGAGTATATATAAAGCGTCACTTACAAAAGTCATACATCCTCTCAATATTCTGACTCATTTATTTCCTTTCTTCCCCACAGCTCCTTCTCTTCCCAGCCTCTTTCTCCCTTCCACGCTCTCTCCAGACAGTGACTTTTTTTCCACTTAACCCCTTCCAATTTGTGTACTTATTTACATCATCCATATCGCAATTTTTTCCCCCTCCCCCCCCCATTTTTCCCCCGTGCTAACATACAGTGAGTGTCAAGTGATTGTACAGGTACTATACATCACAAGTCTTCCTTCACTCACTGACGCAGTGAAGGAGGGAGAAGGGGGTAAAAAGACGTACAAAAAATAGGGATGAATACATAAATAATTTACGGATTCAACCATTATTGGTCGTAATATTTTGGGTATACATAGAGAAATCCTCTGCAAATCGCAAAGAGTGTGACTTGATCCCATTTTTTTTGCATGTAATTACCTCCAGAGATTGTCAACGGCGGATCGGAGGGAGAGCTTTTTATTGAGAAAGGAGAGTGAGAGAGGGAGGGGAGGGGGATTATGGGAGAAAAGAAAGGAAACAAGAGTAATAGTGGGACACATGAACCTGAAGATGAGGAAAGATTTTTGTTTCTTGGTGACCCGAATGGAAGGAATGGAGTAGGAGATGGGACGGATAAGATGAATATTATTGAGAGTGTCAGAGGTTGGATAGTTCCTAGTGATTCACATATGTATGTACATATCTATGGAGTCTCTCTCTCTCTCTCTGTCTCTCTCTCTCTCTTTCACTCTCTCTCTCAGTGATGTGAACGAGGAGCGATGTAGTGCCTCTCACATGTTATCTGGAGAGCATCTGAGTAAGTTCCGCTAATATGTCCTTCCTTTCACTCAATTACTCCTTCGTCTCCAAAGTGTTTGCATGTGACGAGAAACTGATCCACATTCACTCGCTCCACAGTCCGTCTTTTTTCTTTCCTCCTACGTAACACCAGCAAGTCACAGAGAGAAAGAGCCAGAGAGAGATGAGAGGTTCCCATATCACACACTCAGCCAATGCATTAGCCCCACGGACCTCGTGATATCACAAACATCCTCCGTCCATCTCCGGCCAAGAGAGAGAAGAGCCAACAGAAGGACTCTCCGTGAGGGGAAGAATGAATGTAATTTCCTCCAAAGACATATGCCTCATCTTATCCTCCTCATTGTTGCCGTTTGCGGAAACATTTCGCGGGTTGACGCAAAGAGAGATAGAAGGGGGAATCAGAGGATGATGAGACCCAGATTAGGGCCGTAGATTTGGGTCTCATCATTAAGAGACTGCGACAGAAAGCATGATGAATAATTGATGATCTCACTCTCTTTCACCACACTTCCTGACACTTTTTCCGCGACGTCCTACACGCGTAGGTCCCGCTCCAAAAGGGCACAGATGTACCTTGTGACGATGATCCAAAACATGTCTTTCTCCCAACACCCCTCACTATCCCGGTGTCTGGCTTTAACCCACTCCCTTGAGACATATAATATATAATATAATATGCATACATATATAGATACATATGTACATAGAGTATGGAGGATGCTTCACGAATTTTTCCTCCATTTCCCTTTCCTCCTGATTCCTCCACATCTTCCATCTGCATCATCCTGGCAGGAGGACCTGAGAGAGGAGATCACCCACAAATCCTTCCAGGGGAACACATGCCTTCATTAGCACCTGTGGACATTCCCCTGTGGACAGACGGGAGGTGAACATAATCCTTTTCCTCAGAGGGAGACCTGGAGAGAGAGAGGGAGATCTGGAGGGAGAGAGGGAGACGGGGAAAGGAAGAGAAATGCATGGGAGGGAGAGGGAAAGGTGAGATGCTGTTTACATGAGCAATAGCCATAACACGGACACGGTGAGATCTGGGAGAGAGAGAGACAGAGAGAGACCGAGAAGAATGAATGGGAGGAAGGAAATGTGTTTGGTCTCTTCAAGAGTGCTGAGGAGGACGAGAGAGTTGAGTGACTGACTGAGTGAGTGAGTGGCGGGAAGGATGGTTGGAGAGAGTGGATAATTTGGATTTAGTGTGAGTGAGTGTTTGGAGTTGTGGGGTGGTTCTCGATGGAATCAAATCGATCGAGACTGAGACCATTACGTCGACTTATGGAAGTTGCGATATGACGAAGAGATAAGGAGGCCGTGTATGTGCCGTGGAGTCCGTTTTTTTTTTCTTCTCTTTCTTTCTCTCCCTCTCTCTCTCCCTTCCCTTTCTCTCTCATTACTCTCTTGTACTCCGTAAATGCATGGAGTGTGCATGTGAATCGACAGAGTCGAATGCTCGCTTATCGTCAGCTCATGAAATCAATTCTGGTCGCAGTGTTTACCCATGTACACACATACGACGAGTCACAGGGAGAGGGAGAGAGAGAGGGAGAGAGAGAGGGAGAGAGAGACGCGTAACTTATGTAGCACACAATCAGCCACGGTCTACACACGCAGCCATGCATCCACATCTGAACGCTTCCTTATCTTCTGATCCTCTCCGAGATAACATCATATTCAACTGAAAACGACTCTCTGACCTCCTCCTTCACTCTCGCCCCAAGCATCATCTCTCTCTCCCTCTCTCTCTCTTCTCTCACTCTCTCTCTCTCTCTCTCTCTCGGGCTCATTCCATCCCTTTCCTTCCATTCAATTTATATCCTCTCCAACACATCGTCAATCTTCCCACTCACTCACTCCCCGTTCCCAAAGAGTCACTACCACCACGGTTCTCCCCACCCCCCAAAAAAAAAACCAACGTCCATCCCAAAAGGATCGTCTCTATAACAAGACACTTCCTTGCTCCAATTCCCACCCCCTCCCCCCCCAAAGAAGAGGAGGACCAGAAGAAGTAAAAAGGGAGGGGGGAAGAGAACTCTCGGTGTCACTTTTGGTCCAGACTCCTTAATCATCTTCAGAGGTGAATACCTTGTGTCTTCCATGTGCCAAAAGAAGCCTGGGCACATACACACATATGTATATGTATATACATACGTATGTACCTATATGTATATATCTATAAATAGGGAACCATAACAACAACGGACCCTACACACCTTCTGATATACACGTTCCCATTGCACACAGGAATGCATGGAGGCGAGAGATTTACTTCTGATCTCTTCGTGTCACCATGGAACGGAGACGGAGAGAGTGAGGGGTGAGGACGGAGAGAGAAAGACGAGGTACGAGGAGGAGTTCACGGGAGAAAGAGAGACAGAAAGAGAGAGAAAAACAGAGAGAAAGAGAGAGAGAGAGAGAGAGAGAGAGAAAAGAAAGGCCGAGAGATCAAATGAGTGCCATTGAATGCATTATTATTTTATATAGGTATTCAAGTTGGGAGAGAGAGCTTACATTAGATGAGGCTGGAGAGAGAGAGAGAGAGGGGAAGGATGAGAAAAGCTTGTCTGACAGAGAGCAAATGGGGAAATGGTAACCCCGCATCGTCATTCCTTGATGCCATAGGACAAGACATGGAGAGTAAAGGGCTTGAGAGAGGACTCGAGACGAAGGGGGGGGAGATGAGACAATGGAAACTTGTTTTTGTCGTGATTACCAGCCACGGGTGTCCATTATTATTATCACTTTTATTCCTCGCACAGGGCCCACAGCACCTCTCCATAGACACTACTACTTTTGTCCATGACGGAGCAACGGAGGTCCTGGGATGGTGTGCAAAGGATTCTCCTGTCCAATAGCTCCCTTGGGAATACCACCTTTACTACTCCCACTTCCCTTCTTGCCTTGGTCCGAATCCATTTGGTCCATTTCCTCCCATTTCCAAACCACGTATTTTTTACTTCCTTTTTCGTCTATCCTTGAATCATGGGTTTAAGGGGCATTCCTTAAGAAGTGTAATTCATGTAACTGACAATTACTGCATGGGGATCGTTATGAATGATTGCATTTTTCCGCCAACTACATCTCAGCCCAATTCCAAAACATTTATGGGCCATAGAAACTGATAACCGTTGACATTTGCTTTTTCACGCTCAATACTTTCCTCAGTTATGATTTTTCCTTATTCCAAAATTAAATGGACTCCACGCTTTACGTAGACTGCACAAATGTTACTCATGTTTGGCTTTCAAGGCAAGCATATAAATGCCATTAGGAGGAATTAGAAGATTATGGAGTTTGTTAAATATATCTTAAAAATATCTTTTAAAAACTATCTTTTTACGCCTTGATTGATTACGTAATGGATTTGAGCTGAAGATACACATGATCAATTTAGGATTTAAAAGGTAATGTAGTTGGTCAAAAAATGTGGAGCAGTTATTTTTTTACTCTCTCGAATTCTTTTTATTCTCCGTATTGTCTGGCTGCACTTGTGCACGCGTGTGTATTAAAAAAAAAACAAATATTTTCTATTCTTGATTTTCGATTCATTCATAGTTCTACATAAATCTAAGCCAAAGAGGAATCAATATTTTGTTTTCGTAAAAATATTCTTAACCGATCCCGAGAGGCCTTGATGTCTTCTGTGAAATGGGACGGGGATAGGAGAAGCTCAATAAAGGGAATTTTGTAAGACAGGAGGGACATGTTATAAATGTGGAAGGAAAATTCTGAAGGCCTTAAAAACGGCAAGCTCTAGTAGGTTATCATCCTTTTGCTTTCTGCTTTCCATTTCAGAAGCCATTCCAGGTTAAGGAACTGTGCGTCCATGCATAGGCGTATATGTGTATAGGAAAGCTCATTAAAAGTAACCTGGAACTCCAGCTCTCAAAGATGTTACATGGCAGTTACGTCCGTGATGCTTTTTTCTACTCACTGATAACATGCTCTAACAGCACTTTTTTAATCAGTTAAATGCACCCCCTCTCCCCACAATCTGGTTTAGGTTTTTCTAAAATTATAAAAATACATCTTGGTAACTTCCTTTGATTTTACTCTTACTCTTCAAAAAAAAAAAGGCCTGACTCACGTCACCAAAAATTTTCGTAGAGTTTACAAAAAATAGCGGATTTATCCCGGTTTTAGGCGGAGTCCCAGAGAGAGAGTTGGAGATTCTCTGTCACCGCCACACTTTTTTCCCAATACGTGCTAGTAAATGGTAGTTAACTTTCTATGGTGTGCTCTGTGTAGTGGTAAATAATTGTAGAGTGATTGAGGGGAAACGTTTACAATCAGTGTACCCAGGACTTGAGATAAGTTTTTAAGAGATGAAGAAATTTTTATAGCTCGTGCTTGAACTGTAAAAAAAATATATCATGACAAAATATCACTATAGCCGTATAAGGCATACACAAATATCACAAGTCGTCAACAACGGCTATGAGCTCACTGTTTTCAGTTTACGATCTTTTACACCACCTTCAAATGAATGTGTCATGATAGTCATTTTTTGAGGGGAAATTAATTCAAAATAAAAGAATAGCACTGCGTCACAGTACCTTTTCACATTTGAGCTGTAAATAAATTCTGCTAAACATTAGGGAAAAATCAATTTTTACATGGATGGAATCCACTTCTGAAAACAAAGACACAATTTGAAACAAATACACAAATTGAAACCAATACACAAATTGAAACAAATACACAAATTGAAACAAATGCACAAATTGAAACAAATGCACAAATTGAAACAAAATCACACATTGAAACAAAATCACACATTGAAACAAATTCACACATTGAAACAAAATCACAAATTGAAACAAAAACACAGATTGAAACAAAATCACACAATGAAACAAAATCACACATTGAAACAAAATCACACATTGAAACAAAATCACAGATTGGAACAAAAATACAAAACACACAGTGCTCCTGGCAATGCAACGTCTAACAGCAATTTTTTGACCAACTGCATTTCTTGATAATTCCTACAACAAAAAGTGGAACGTTAAAAAACGGAGACGGCCAAAATACTTTAGTTCCAAATACTAGTTACAAATACACTCGGATATTTTAATTACCAATTATCAAATACATGTGGCTGCTCCCCACGTATTTAATTACAAAATACAATTGTATTTTGAGTCGAATACAAAATAATACAAATTACAATATACATCAGTAGTTAGCAATACATTTAAATACGTATTTTAATTATAAAATACAAATAATTGTATTTAAAATACGTATTGTAAATAATTACAAACTACACATGACTGTATTTAAAATACGTATCATATGCGTTCTTCCGTACTTTAGAGCGCAATCAAAAAATTACAAATTGTATTTTGCCTTGATACACTTTTAAGTTACCAATTACAGTAAAATATCCAAAAAATCTAGTGTATTTAAATATACAAATTACAAAATATACGTAGGACCTGTATTTGAAAATTCAAGTACAAAATACAAAAATGTATTTTAAATACGTATTTCAAATACAGATATTTTAAATACGTATTTCAAATACAGATATTTTAAATACGTATTTCAAATACAGATATTTTAAATACGTAAAATACATATATTTTAAATACGTATTTCAAATACAGATATTTTAAATGCGTATTTCCAATACAGATATTTTAAATACGACGTATTTTGACCATATCTGAAAAAACGTGAATTCCCGTTTCTTCCCATCCTTTCTTGACCAACCCCATTTTCGCCTGGTTCCAAATGAGACTCAAATAAAAATTGCCCATTTGATTAGTAACTGAAGACGCTCATAATTTTTCGCTCATTAAAATGTCCGCCACCCTCCAGAGGATTTATGAGGGAGTCCATTGAAAGATAGGTGAAGGTGGCGGCGGTGAGGTCGCTGTCAAGGCATCCCTTTCGAGGCAGATCTAGCGCAGTGGGGAACTCTCCCATCTCTTCCACTGTGGGTGAGCATTCTTGGCCGAAAATGGACAGGAATGATGATACTTGTAATAATAGCTGACACGCTATCACTTTCACAGGGGTCCAATCACTGTGTGGAAGCTTTTAGTCGCGGTTCACAATTTTTTGGGATATTTCTCTCTCTCTCTCTCTCTCTCTCTCTCTCTCAGCTCTCTCTCTCTCTCTAGCTCTCTCTCTCTTTCTCTTCGCCCCCTCGCACACACATTTATATGGGACCTTGCTGGATCAAATACCAGCAGCGTTGAAAGGAGAAATCCGATTCAGCCTCCATTCACACACAATATGTATACCTTGAACATCCAGGAAGAGGGTGGAAAGCTCTGGAAACATATAGTACAATGTAAATACATACATATAGCTCATATGTGTATATATATATCTACACCGTATTATGTATAATCTTACTGGAAAAGCAATAAACGGGAGGATATCTGTGAATCTATTTCCTCCGTTTGCTTTTATCATTGTCATAAATGCAGACAAGCGTGACCCTTTTGCAATTCAATTCCTTCTTCCCCGCCCCATACACAGAGTCGACATCATTCTCTCCTTTCACTGGGCTCCTCTATAAAGAATAGGTACGTGTATAATAATGATAATAATTCCCTTTTTGATTTCCCTTTTGAGTTTTTGATGTGGTGACAGCCTATCTTTTTTTTTTTTGTCTCCATAAGATTTTGGGGGTCGTTACGACCATGATTAAAATATATTAATGATACACACGTAACATCATTAACCGTGGGATGGAAATGTGATACGGGAGACTCTCCATTCTCTATCTGGATGTGACAAGAGCCATGAATGATTACTATACAATCAATTATGAGCTCCTATATTATGCAGGACATGTGCTAAAAAATCTCCCAGGACTTAATCATAAATTGCAGAGTCGTCCAAGACAAACAAAAAAGAAGGAAATATCCGGAGCAAAGTACATTGATATTACATATATAAAGTGGGGAATCAAATTAGAAAAATGTGTATTCCTTATTAGATTAGGAATTGCCAACAATGTGGGTTTTTGTGATGTCCTCCAAGGGGAATCCGATTGGGTCAATTCCGTCACTTGTGTACACACATGGGACATGTGTATGCATACGTACATTAATATGGACATACATATGTATGTACTGTCTTACGGAAATGGGCCTGCAAGCACACGTATACATATGTGCATACAGTAAAGCAGAGAACCCCCCAAAAAATGTCCTTTCCCACAGGGAAATATGAGGCTCAACATAGGATTCGAAAAGAAACAAGTGTGGTGCGGTTTGGAAAAGTGAAAGTTCGGCTGGAGGATTTAAATAGACGAATCAATAACTTTCATGTTGGCATTAATCAACCATATGTACAACCAATGCACACGTAAGGAGTCCTTTATGGCACGGCGGGAAATACTCAGGAGATTTCTAAAGGAGATTATTGTGGCGGATTAATAGGTCGGATTTCTTCGCGGCCAAACAATAATTGATAGCCATAAAATAACCAAACAATAATCATTTTTCCCCCCTGCATAGTTTGTGTATACTTCAGAGAGTTTTCACCTCGGGTCCAAAGTGTAAATTGTGACACGTGGGACAAATCTGTACAGTCAATTCCCAATCCGATGCAGGCATTGACGTTGCAAATTCCCTCAATTAAATCCCGCTAGTTGACAACATGCATTTATTATTAGGTGTTTGATGGGAAATTAATGATTTTTTTTTCTTCGGGGAGAAAACGACTGTTGCTAGCCCTTTTTTCCCCCAAAGAAATGGGGACTGGCACCATGAAATTGGTATGAAAAACATATCATTACATAACCAGGAGGAAAGTTTGTGGTGGAAAGGTGCAAAATAAAGGTTTATAAGAGGCCGGCAAAGAGTTATAATGTGCCGGCTGGTTGAGGGTGAAAAAATAAAGACTCACATTTCCCAGTCTTTGGCGCCAGTGTTCTAAATCTGTAGTGTAGATTTTCGGCACGCACACAAACTAACCACGTCGGCCCCACTCATGGAAAAAAGGAAAGCCATGGAAAGGCAGGTGGATGGGGAGATGACCATAAATATTATTTGACTTTTTTGACTCTCCTCACACAAAAATATATACAGGGACAGAGAGTGTGGCAATCTAAATTAATTACTTATCGCATCTAAATAATTTTTTTCCCAAATGTTTTTTATCTACAACTGATAACCAAGTCCAACTCTTACCCCCGTAAGAGGTCGATATTCAAATATCCCGTCTTTATAAGCTCCGGCTGCATGGTGAACCTCTAGCAGTGAAAGTTTTTAAATTATGAATTCAAAAGAGAAGAGAGGACTCCACTGGGAGATATGAGGGAAGGCTGGAAGGCTGCGGGACCCACACTAAACTGACGTATGTATTTAAATGGGAGCCAAGGAGCAAGAAAAAAGATGATTTGTCAGCAGAGAGAGAGAGAGAGAGCTTCGGCTGGAGATGTTTCCTCCCTCTCCCACTCACTCTTCCTCTCTCCCGAATGAAACGTTATAATGATAGTATCAAAAATTGTGAAATTTTGGTAATCATAAGAATAATTCTCCCGTCTCCTGATGGATGGCTATGAGCCTTTTGAATCCCGACGATTTCTCTATTCAAAAAGCGAGAGATTTAGGGAGGGAGTGATGGGAGCAATTAAAAGTGACGTGACGATTGCACAACGACTATGTGGCCGTGGTGGAGGGGGAGGGGGAGAGAGTGAAAGTGAGGGAGAGACATTTAGAGAGACAGAGAGAGAGAAAGAGAGGGAAAAAGAAAGAGAGAGAAAGAGAGGGAAAGAGAGGGAAAGAGAGGGAAAAAGGAAGAGAGAGAAAGAGAGAGAAACAGAGGGAAAGAGAGAGAGAAAGAGAGGGAAAGAGAGAGAGAGAAAGAGAGGGAAAGAGAGAGAGAGAAAGAGAGAGACAGGGAGAGAGAGAGATAAAGAGAGGGAAGGAGAGAGAGAGAAAGAGAATGATGAGAGAGAGGAGAGAGAGAGAGCTGGAAACAGAAAGAGAGAGACAGAGAGAATGATGAGAGAGAGAAGAGAGAGAGAGCTGGAAACAGAAAGAGAGATGAAGAGAGACAGAGATGGAAAAAGAGTTGGGAGAGAAGCGTGACATGATTTTTTGGCCGCACAGGAAAGTCGTCGCTATCGTTTTTCTACACGAGTGCTCTCCCATCTGAAATGACGTGGTAAAAGTTGGCATTTCCGAAAACTTTTCCCTTCTCTCCTCATACCTGAGAGAGAGAGAGAGATCCTATGTATGTGTGAGGGGGAGGGAGGGAAGGAAAGAAAGCAAAAGGGAGAGAGAGAGGGGAAAGAAACGAGAGAGAGAGAGAGAGAAAGAGGCCGATAAAATGGAAATCACGGAGATTCCAGGGCGTTCCATCATCATTGTCTGAGCGGGAGTCTCTCAGATATGTCATTCATGTTGCCAGCTTAAGGAAATTGCCACAGCTTATTAGCAAATGACACTCGGAAGTGGAAAGTCTCAGAAGAGCCCGTCTCAACTTCACACCCGTGAGTATGACACTGAATGAGGAGGAGAAGGAGGAGGAGGCCTTGGTTCCCGTTGGAGGTACTTCTTTCACTACCTCCCTTTCATCCTCCTCCTCCTCCTTCTCCTCCATCTCCTCCCTTACCACTACCAACCAACCACGAACGTGTGAGGAAATGTGACAGGGACACTTTTCTCTCTCTCTCTCTCTCGCTCTCTCTCTCCCTCTAGCAACAAGTCCCATGGTACCTTATGGGATTTTCGATTGACGTTCAAAGAGTAAGGCGGGGAGAGAGAGAGAAAAAAAGGGTAAAAAGGAGGGAAAGTACTGGAAGTACATATAATGAGAGAGTAACTATTGGTAATTGAAAATCCGTGCTCCAGAAGTTCGGAGGGAGGGGGGGTTTCTTCCGGGAACAATGGGATGGGTGGTGGTGATGTTTGGACGATATGGGGTAGAGAGAGAGAGGAGAGAGAGAGAGAGCAAAGAGAGAGAGAGAAGAGGAAAAAGGAAGAGAGTGGGAGAGAGTGTAAGAGATGTTGGGAGCAAACAATGGTTGGTGTGGTAGGTAGTTAGGTGGACGGTAGGGGTCTATTGAGTATGCGAAGAGAAGAGGATTTGCGTTATCAGGCCGTGCCAAGCCTTCGGTCGCTGTCCCATTCTGATACGGCCGTCTACGAACCTCTATTGACACGGACGTCGTCTTATGAAAAATGTGCTAAGAGAATGCATAAAAGTCCTACCTAGCCTCTGGGATTATTCCTCATATTGCAAGCTGTAGACGGAGATAAACCCCACACTGAATTACCTTCACAACACACACACACGCACTCACCACACATGATGTGACTCCTTTCCCTTTTTTTTTTTTTGCTCCATCACACTCTCCCCGCTTTCTTCATCGCAACAAACACTCGCTCTAGAAACCCTCAAAAAGACCTCAAATTATGATCATCCTCATTATGACACTTCCTCCACACTATTATCCCTTTAACTCTCTCCCTCTCCTCCTTTCTCCTTCAGCTCCCTCTCTCTCTCTCCCTCTGCCACATACAATTTTCAAGTCCGGTCTTCTCTTGCTTCACTGCCCAATCACATTCTCATCCCACATACGCACACATCCCTTCTCTCTCTCTCTCTCTCTCTCTCTCTTTCTCTCTCTCTCTTTCT
>JAQGBT010006309.1:0-12729 GCA_034698585.1 Disparrhopalites patrizii
AAAAGAAAAGAGAAAAGGAAATAAAAAGAAAAGAGAAAAGGAAATAAAAAGAAAAGAGAAAAGGAAATAAAAAGAAAGGAGAAAAGGAAAACAGAGCACAAATAGAAAGACGAGAAAAGACGAGTCATGAGTCAAAGAAGAGAAAGCACACCAATGGATGACACAAAGTCAGTGAAAATGAAGAAAAACACCTGGAATGATGAGAAAGAGACATCAAAGGGAGTGAAATGAGTGAAAGAAATGCCTCATCAGACATAATCCACATGCGCCCGTAACCCAAACACATACTGAGAGAGTTCAAAATCAAAAGCAGACACATACGGATACATAACATACGAATGAAATGTGCGAAAAAAAAAGTGCAGGAGAGGGTTCAAAAAAAAGTCTGATGATTTGTGTACAAACAGAGAATATGCCGTCATTTTGCTGAGTGCAATGTGCCCTTCTTGAAAGGAATCGATAATCACAGGAAAAAAAGGTCTGTGGCCTGTAGTAAAAGCGGTAGTAGTAGTAGTACTTCTGGTGATTCTCTTTGTAATAAGTTAAAGACTTGCTTTTCCCAAGATGAGCTTTTAAAGTCACCGAGTGACTGATTTACGTGCATCACGCGAAACTTTATATAAATTCTCATTTTTTTGGGGAGTGATCCGCCTTTATTATTATTTGAAGGCATCAAAGGGAAGAAGAGAGAAGAAACAAGCTTCAAAAAGGACTAGCCTGTGAACCTCTGTAAAAGTCCAAAGTGCGTGTGTTTATGCCAGAGAGAGATTGCATTCAAAGAGAGTGAGGAATGAAGAGTCTGACCTGGATTGACATGAGTTGTTCCCAGCTCGTAGTAATAAGCTTCTTCTTGTAATGTTCCTCTGTAACCCTTTCACTGCGGGATCTTGAGAGCAGCGGGTGCTTAGTTGAAAGAAAACTTGTATATAATAATATTTGTGCACGATGACGTGCGGGGATTTTTCTTTCTTCTGTGGCTTCTTTTTTTTTTTTTACACTTGCCCCTGCGTCTTCCTAATAGCAAAAATCCTATAAATAATAAAAGTGTCATTCGTTGATAAATTATTATAATCAGATGCTTGCAAAGTATTCCCCTAACCGGTATGCATGTACGCTGTGTAATATTCTGACGTAGCTATAGACAAGGGAATTACCGGTACTACTGGAAAAAAAGCCACAAATCCTGGGCAAAATCGTGGCTTGTATCTCCTGCCCGCAATCAACGACGGTAACTCTCGATATTAAATGAGCAAGTCTATAATTTTGT
Organism: Disparrhopalites patrizii; assembly: GCA_034698585.1. Classification (NCBI taxonomy): domain Eukaryota; kingdom Metazoa; phylum Arthropoda; class Collembola; order Symphypleona; family Sminthuridae; genus Disparrhopalites; species Disparrhopalites patrizii. Next base: position 1,268 of record JAQGBT010006309.1, read on the forward strand.
ACGGGGGAAAGGGTGGGCGAGGCTCTTTTTGAGTGGAAATTGTTGGGGATAAAATAACAAAATATGCATATTAGGGATGATTTCCGAAAGCTGCCCGACACAAACACCCATTTTTGACTGACCCACTCAAGAGGTATGTGTGGGCAAATAGATATATAAAATTATGGGCAATACTCAATGTAACTAAAGGGTTAGAATTTCAGTATAGAAATCATAGCATGAGAGTTTGCGCTCTTTGAGAAATTATTATGAAATGTAATTCGAAAGTTTTGACTGGGAATATTGATTTTTTATTTTCAATATGTTCTTTTAAACCAGAAATGCTAGGTTCAATTAACCTTAGGAGCAGTTATGCTTACAGTCATTCTTGAAAATATGTCTACAAGAGTAATTTTATTCGCAGGAAAATTTCGAAGAGATGTTGGTAATTTTTATGTCTTTTATTCAGTCCCCAACTTTATTTTGCATTGGGTGTTTGCGCAAATAATTCAGCTGAAAAATTATTATATGTCATAAACTTCATTAAAGTTCATTAAAGTATTTATTTCGAAATTAACAGCTATAATTGGTTAACTGTGCCCCCGTTTTACTTCTCTGAAGTAAATTGTCAATTGTCAAGCAGCCAAACTTCTAACAGATCGCTTGTATATTATATTTATATGTATTATATTATATTTAAACAATTTTGGTTTTAATTAAAAAACTATAAGAAATAGTGAAAAATAATAGTGTGAATTTGAGTTGTGGACGAATTTTGACGAGACTTGTTTTGTTAACTCCTCAATAAAATTCGACAGTGTGAACCATTCGTTTATGTAATTTCGTCCTACAGACATTTTGGAGATGCCAAATGCACTGGCCAATAGGCTTGTAAACAGAACTAATTTACGACGAACAGCGACAAAAAATTTGTATGGGACTTTCTGAGAGACAAAATGCATTATTATGCTGTTGTGTGTGTAAAAGTAATAATTACTAACTCAATACTGCATTTGTGCTTCCTTCCCCTAAGAATGAAGGGCATGGGTATAATAAGTAGATCGGGAGCAAGTGGACAATTGCCTGTGATGTGATTCATTCACGTACATGCGCATTGTTGAGAATTAGGTACGGTGTTAATGGGAGCATTTACAATCCCCCAAAAATAATTATTAGGCCTGACACTCTCCCATTCTTTTGGAGGGAAATATTTTTTTTATCGCATTCGCATACACCGGTTTCTACAAGAAAATGCATTGACGGAGAGCGTGTTGTTGAATGAAAAAGAAAAGGTTGACATGGTCGGGACTAAATTGTGAATGTGAGGAATGAAAATAATGGAGGATGGAGAAAGGAAAAAGGAGAAAAACAAACAACGGAAATCATTGTTTATTCTAAAACTCTCTCAGCATACATTACCAGGCATTATTGGAGGCTCTTTGATGATTTCAATGGCCAGGGAGAGAGCCAAGGAATAAATAATTGTTATATTTGTTAAAAAGTGCTGTGCCTCTTTTTTCTTTATAGTAGGAGTCTAGAAAACAAGCAACACCCTCATATACATATAGCTACATATAATGTTAATATGTTGAAGAGTTTAACTACTCGATTAATTTTCACCTTTGGCAAATATGCTAAGAAGACCATGTTGGTTTTTACTGAAAGTTATCCCCAGGGACACGGAAGGACTTGTGGCACTCTCCAACGACCGCAAAGGATTTGAAATACCCTTATTTGCTTATATGACATAGGTATGCATACAAATTTTTTCTCCCTAGGACCTATCTAGTATGTGCGGATTTGCAAAATGTGCCATCACAATTAGGAAATAATGGGCGTCTGCACCTCTTGTGACATCCGACTTTTTGGTGAAAGCAAACTTCTTCAGCAGGGACCAATTACATAGACTGAAGATGGTTTTATGTCTCCAATTTTTCCAATTACCGTGAAGAAAGGCTAAAATAAAATCGATTGTAATGCATTGTTGGTGAGAGGCCGTAATTATAAATAAATAATTTTTTTTTAATTATTAAAGCGGCAAGAAAAAGATGGACAAGAAAAAAAGGAACCAACGAAAGAAAGGAAGGAAGAGAAAAAGACAGCGATAGAAACAGAGGGAGAGAGATGACAATGAAAAATATTAATAAAAGAGTTATTTCGAGAGACATGAAGAGAAAATTGCGGAACAGATCCAAACAACAGAAAGTGACAGAGGAGAAATAATAATTTCGGACAGCTAATGAGCATGCGGGAGCATTCTACGTAAAACAATTGGCAAATCAGTCGCAACATGATTGTAAGTAAAAATAATAATGAAATCTCTCAAAGACCACTCCAAGGCCCCTTTTTTCCCATGACGTTCCCCGTCAATCACGCAAAAGGAAATTGACATCTTATAAAATAATGACATGATGGTAGGAGCCAAAATCTTTTATCCCCACCCATCAAGTACTCTCTCATGCCTTGCAGCAATCCCAGAATCTTTATCACATTACACAGAAATCTCAAGATTAAAAAAAAAAGAAGGAATTGTAAGCACCTGCTCCTTTCATATAAATAATATTTTGTTTAGGTCACTTGATTTATCCTGTTGTGACCCAAAAAAGAGAAATCAACAATAATTCTCTGATGCAATTATTACACGTTTCCCTCCCCAATTCTCACATAATCCAACGATTCCCTTCATCACTTCATCTAGCAAAGAGCCTACGAACATGGGCGTCCATATGGGAACAGCACTCATAATCATGCACTCTCTAATTATTACTCTTGAAAAATTTAACAAGGTGTGTCTCTCCCTCTCTTTCTACATCTCAAGTTTCTTCTTCCACATGGTTTTTTTTCATATAGCAAATTGCAAGCAGACAAAAGGAGAAAATATATCATGAAGCACATTGTGAGTGAACTCTGATTAGCTTGTAATCATAATTTCTTCCAAACAATACACGTGTCAATATTAAAAAAGATGAAAACAAAAACATTTTTTTTGCACACTTTTCATCCCCTTTCTTTCACCCTTTGGCTTCCTAATTATTCCTCTTTCTGTCTCTATATTGCTCCTCTTTTATCTTCTCCCTCCTTTTTCCTATTTTTTCACTTTCATTCGCTCTTTTTTCTCTTGCTTTTAAACAGTTTCTTTTTCCCCCTTTCAGTTGTTATTTGTTATTAGATTGTTCTCTTTATATTTTTTTCTGCTTTCTTTTTTTCTGTGCTTGTATTTCTCGCTCTTTCTTTCTTCTTGTTTTTGTTTATTTCTCTCTCCTTCTCTTTCTTTCTAGTTTTGCTTATTTATCTTTTTTTATCCGTTTATTGCTTTCTATGTGTGTGCATTTTTTTTGTCTATTTCTTTCTCTTTCTCGGTTTCGTTCTGTTATTGTCTATTTCTCACAAATCTCTTTCATGTCCATCTCTCGTACTTTCTTTCCCTGTGATTGGATGCCTCTCTTTTGTTCGTCGGGTTTTCTATCTATCTCTCTCTCTTTCTCCTAAAATGCTGTCTGTTAGAGACATTGCTTTTGCTCGAATATAATACAATATATATAAAATATAATAGCCGTTAATTACCAGACCTCGTTCGTTCCCTCTGACCGGGGATGGTACACTGCGAGAGACCACAAAGGAGAACAAGTATTTGTAATTACTAATGACATTATTATTACTACTATGAAAATCCCACCACTAATTTATGAACTTTGTGAAATCTCACACGGAAATCACCCATCCTACATCCCGTAATGAAGACAGTGATACGGAGTAAATTAGTACGTACTGCAGCAAGGAAGAACAATTGAACTTCCCTTTTTTTTTATCCTCCATTGAAAAACGTGTCATAATACTACCGTCTTTCTCCCCACACAAGCCATGCAATCTACACAAACTGTAAAAAGGGATGGAACCACAAGATTCGAAGAAAAAATGCATCCACACACACCCATTGCTGAACTACATACATGCGTTGGTTATAGACTGGCGAAAAATGGTTTCCATGTATGAGTTACAAATCGGCAAAATGACCAGTGACCACAAAATGCTCCTATAATATTTTTTTCATTCATGGCCCTTTATTACGGCGAAAATGTTACGGGATTTCCTTCCTCACGTACTATGTTTATGAGGAGAAAATGCGATCTGCGGGTTCTCAATTGGTGGGAAATACTGTTTTTTTTTAACGAAACGGAAATCATGGTGAATACTGATGATTAATATTAAATGTTCTTTCCTCCTGTGTAATTCCACCTATCCTTTATATAGAGCGATTAGAATGGATAATGATATATTTCGAATGATTAATTCGTCCCAAACAAACCTGTTTGAATCCCTCACCGGATGAATAATTCAAAAATACACGGTAGCCACTACAAATAAATATTTCTGCCACATTCAATTTTTAAACTCATGTGATAACAATGCAATTGGTGTTATAGACAAATGGTAATAGTTAATAGTCTCATTCATTGAGTTACAAGGCAAGATTTACACATTATCCACACCTGCACAAGCGGCTAGACCACAAATCAGACAGGTGGACGAAAATGCGAGCATCACCCAAGGTCTGCCAACCGCCGTAATAATATCTAAGGAAAGTGCATTTAATTGTAAATTTAATGACCAAAAATTATAACCAGATACTGAGGAGGAATATTGATTCAATTTTCCCTCTCCTTTTATTTTCTCCCTGGCGGTCTCTGAACCCAGAGCAAAAGTGCATTTTTCGCCTTCGGGCGATTTTCCGTGTAATTCGTTTCACACTTTGTTGTTGAATAAAATTTAGTGCAGTTTTGAGATATTTAAATTACGTGAAACTGCACTTTCAAACTTTATTGTGCATTTGCACCGTAATTAAGTGCACCATTTGCATTTCCTACAGTGGGAGAAAAAGCCCTTTTGCATCTAAACTGCAGCGGAAGAAACAAGGCAAAGTTGCAATGTATACAAGATTATTACCCACAAATATTTATCTACCAATTTATTCATTTGTGCATCGGCTATGATCAATAAGAGGCATAATCTTGGTGAGATTACAGAAGATAGAAATTTATATTATTATACTAAAATCTCCCAACAGCAAGAGAGAGCTAGAACGGAAGTAGAGAGAGAGAGAGATTCGGACGTGGGAATTTTGCACAGGCACGTAAGTACATAACATGCATTTTAACTAACAATCTGGCTATTATGGGGTCATTGAAACGGGGAGTGTGATAGTGATGAAATATTGTAAAGGGGAATATGTAACAAACTCAAAAGAGATTTAGCAATGAAAAAAAAAAAGAAATAGACAAAAGTAAACGAGGGAGAGAACCGAAGGGGAAGCAATACGATGTAGTGACTATAGAGAATGTTGGAGAGAGACGAGGGAAAGGCGAAAAGGGAGAGAAGAAAGAAAGGAGTCGCTGGTCAAAAGCGATGCAAACTAAAGTAATTACAGAAGAAATGGACATCACAGTATCTGTACGTATAAAGAAGAACGATTTGACACGTGAGGAACTGAAAGAGGAGAGAGAGAGAGAGAGAGAAATGAAAAGGTAAAGGGAGAGAATCACAGAAAAAATCCAAACCGGAAAGCAGGCTTGGTGTGTTTGATACAATAGAAATTTGCGTAATAATATAATCAAGATGAAAGGACGTGACATTTATTGCAAACACTTAAAAGAGAGAGAGAGAGAACCCCAAAACTGCAAAAGGCTTACCCGAGAACAAAAAGAGCACTTGTAAATCAAATTTATTTTCCCTTTACTCATAGATATCACTTGCTGGGTCCACCAGCTAAATATTTATACTAACAATCATGCTACACCAGCATTGTAAAATGTAACGGGAGAGAGACGTACCATTGAAAGTGCATTTTATTCATTCTTCGTAATTCGTAATACAAGTTTTTTTTTACTATGTGCTCTTACTCCTCTTGATCTTTATGGCGTCAAATGTTTAGTATTTTTGTAGTGTCTTGCTCCCAGTGGTTTCCCTTATAACAGGCGTTGGTTACACGCACGTTACTACTAGCTAATACATAAACAAATAAATGGATGGGAAAGAGAATTTTGTTACATGTTTTTCAATCTCCTTGGAGGGTCGTCCCCGTTTAATATTGCCTTATGAATTTTATAGCTTACATCTGGACTACTTAAACTCATCTGGCATTTTAATTCTAATTCTAATATCGTCAATTATTATTTACCTCATATTTCTGGTTGCTCTCTTATATCCAAATGTCGGAATACGTAGCTGCAAGGCATCGATAAGGACGAAATTTTTCTACAGAAATTAATCAATTCAGCTCCTAGTGTAATACGTTACGGAGCAGCAAAATTTCCTTAAAATTTGCTTCAAAGATTAATTTTTTCAAAATCATTTCCTCAAATATTTAATGATCCATTCACAGATATTTGATTAGCTTGGTACGGAAATGCCCATTGTACATTGCTGCGTTTGTGTAACCAAAGGGGTCAAAAATAAAAGCTCCGATTCCTATTCATCTCACATAATTATGGTGCGGCAGCTAGGATTGTACGAATTTAAATTTAGTGAAAATACGAAGTACATTTTAACAATTACAGATTAAGTTTAACCAGTAATTGTGAGATCCGTTGAACCTTACAATGTCCTTTCCCGGCTTCTAATTCCGCTTGAAGCAGTAATGATTTTTTTAACAAACTCACTATAAGAAGTACTTCCAAAAGGGATGGCAAAATCACTATTAATTATTGACCAATTAATCGGCGCAGTCCTATTATTGCATTATTAATCCACTGATCACTATAATATTACACACATCGTCTAAATCAGGGAAGTCCTGCCAGCAAGAAAATATTTACAAATTACCTGCCAAGGCTGCCAAAACAGTGTACCCAAAATGGACACAGGAATCCTCCGTGACATAGAGCTGTGTTTACGATGACGGACAAAAGGAAACTGCGAAAATGCATTTTTTTTATCACAGTAATAATCATTAGCATCATTTCTTGAAGGAACAAGTACAAGGGCGAAGAAGAAGGAATAACAAGTTTCTGTTTACATTTGCATCCCACCAACACAAACATTGGCCCTTCTGCGAGTGTCGGATGAAACACTGTTTGAGAGAGAGCAAAGTTGTCCAATATTGTCACGTTATAAATATACATGATTTCCCCTCCATTTAATGTTCCCTTCTTCTGCTAATAAATGGTTTACATTTAAAATTACCCATCGTCTAGTTAGACACACTTGACAGAGTCATAATTCAAAAAAAAAAGTTCTTGTCCAATCTCACTCCTCCATTCACCTCGTCTTTTCTGCGTGATTGATTATTTTTTCGAGATTTATTTCCCTAACCAAATACTGCATGGGAAGATAGCCTTGAAAAAGAATTTTAATACTTTTCCATTTGATTTTGCCATGCTACAATTTGCATCCCCCCAAAAAAACATCTCATTTCCTTCCCCTAATGAAATGCTTTGGTCTTCTGGTGCAATTGCAAATTTCCTCCGCCATAAATGTAAAGAGGATGCTGAAAAATTGCCCCAAAATTGTAGTAATTGGAAAGAATTTAGAATTGTGGGTGACCACAAAAGTAGAATTTTCCTATGAAAAAAAAGCTTGTTTATTATTATCGTTAAAGAGTGAAAAAAACACCCCTTTTTATGACTCTGAGCCCAGGCTACAATGATTACCGGCTACACCGCAAAACGTCAATGAGGGAGAGTCGTGAGGCTATGGAGATTAGGGCTCCCCCTCAATTTTCCACACGATTTAATTTTTAATCCAACTTTTCATGTTTTTCCTGTTCCCTTCCCTTATTACTTACAACTACTCTCCTTTAAATCATATTTCCTCTCATCATTTGTAGTTTCAGGGGAGAAATCGCACATGTATGTGGAAAAAAAGTAAAGTTGTCAAATTCACAGGTGGAATCAAAAAAGGTTAGTGCAGAGGAGTATCGTGGGTAAAAAGATAGGGAAAATTAGTAGGTTGGCTAGATAATAGGGCTCAAAGCTTTCTTCATCCACCTCATGATGGTGGTAATGATAAAAAGAGACGCCTGCGAATGGTAATCAGGAGACATTGAGATTTTTGTCATTGTATTCTTACGCACTACTATACTTGTACATACTTATACTAACAAAAGAAAGGGACATTTATTTTTACACTCGCCGCATCTCCAAAGGATTTTGTACTGGAGAGTCTGTCTATTATACATATATATTTTTCTCTATTATTATATATATTTCAAACATATCCACATTTGCACACATATGTGTACAGGTGTACACCTTCTGAAGCAATTTGGTCATGCAGAGTTCGCGAGATTCTCTTTCTCTCTGTCTCTCTCTATCGCGCTCACTCAAATAATAAATCTTTCCCATTTTCGTCAATTGAAACATCTAAGGTCGGTTCCCCATTATTATTTGTGAGGATTGTGAAATGTAAAAAAAAATATTTCTCTCTTCTCCCCTTCTCAAATTACTTACGTACATACTTACACAGTTGGAGAAGAGGTAGTAATTTTCACCATTCAATTGACTCGTTTACAAAATCAGAAGACGCCGTCTTGATGGAGAAGAAAGGAGATGAACATTTTCTGTTAATATACATATTATACCCTTTATAAAATCAGATGCAGTGTTGACTGTTATTATTCACACGTGCCCTTCACCGCCGGGCTCAGGACATCGTCATTTAAGATTTTTGGAGTGCGGAGAGATGCATTTATGCATATTTATTTATTAGATACATGCGTATCTAATATGAGTACGATGGGCGACGCAGGAGAGGAAAGTCCTCTGAAGAATCTTTTCGAGAGCATGTTGCGTAGGGAGTGAATTTGCATTAATTACGATAGTAATCATACACCCAAAGAGATGTTCTGGACTTGTGTCTGTCGCTTTTAACACATGAGTATGGACAAATTGTCCTCTTGTAATGTCTGCTGTGCAGCATGGGGGAGAAGTCAATTCAAAGGAATTTTACGTTTGCTTTCAGAAGTTTCGTGTTTACCTTCGAGTGTGAAAGAGAGAGAGAGAGAGAGAGAGAGAGAGAGAACATGGAAAAAGAAAGGCAAAAAAAGGATGACTGAGAAGATAGGATGAGAGGGAAAATGGGATTTGTCAACGAGAGGCAGAAAAAAGAAAAGATATGAGAAAGAGAGAGTGAGAGAGAAGAGAAAATAATCGAAAGAGAGAGAAGGAAAGAGGCGAGAGAGAGAAAAGAAAGCGAGATGTCTTCAAAAGGTAAATATGTACAAAAAGGGCAGAGAAAAAGCCTGAGGGGCAATTATTACTGCGATTATTATTTCAGACCTCGAACGCCTCGAAGCTCCTCTTCCACGTTGCCGTATGGCTTACGTAATCCGGCTTGGTGTCTAATGAGGTTATTTAATGTTTTTTGGAGTTGATAATTGACTGGGAAGGATTATTGCTATTTCATCCTTCAATCTTACAACCTTCAGAGAGATTTTCAAAGTGCGGATATTAGCTGGAATCAGCATAATTATATGGCATTATTATATCCATAACGTACAATTGATTGTTGGTATGAAATTTCGGCACATTTTTTCTGGCATGATTTCTAAATAATATGTACAAATGTCAATTTGTTTTTTGAAATCCAGTGTTTTTATTACATGCGAATCTAATTCGCAGTCAGAATTATGTTAAAGAATGCAAAATACGCTGCAAATAAGAAGTATAAAAAATGACGACGAATTCTTGCATAGATAAACGACACTAGTGTGACGTGTGGAAGAATCATAACAATAATTTCGTCGTCAAACTGTCACCCATTTGAGTCTCACGCAAATAGTAATTATTTACTTTTAACCACACAGTATTCTAGTATTCTCTATATTTAAAAAATTGAAAACCAAGCACAAAAAATGAAAAGCCTCCACAAAATCATCTGTGAATGCCACTCATGTGAATACAGCTCCTCAGCAAATTACCAAGTACCAATAATTCCCTAAGTTGTTCGCTCAAGAAATATTCTCCTTCGAGCTCTTAAAAATAATCATTTTCACTATTGCACTAGCTCAAAGGAAGAAAAACTTGTGAATAAAAAAATGATGAAAGTAAAGACCTTGGAAATGTCTGGAGAAGAATGAGAAGGAGGTTGCGGAGAGGGACGAGTGTGATGCATCCACTTGTGTTTCCAATTTTTTTTGCTACAGAGCATTTTTTATATTAACTCTCCACTCGACTTTGTATTTGTATCTACCATTACTTGGCAGAAAAAGGCTTTTTTAAAGACTTAATGCAGCTGACTTACTGGCTGAAATCAAAACAGACATTTTGTCTGCATCCGAATGGCTTTAGAGTTGCAGCTTTCCTCCAGTGAAAATTTACAAAACTACCCCGCTTTCCTCAGGGTTTTCCTACCCAAAATGATCATAAAGAGGCAATTTTGGGGTTATTTAGACCATGCGATTTTAACCGAGATCTGGAAGAGTTAATGATTTGCCTGGACATTTGAGACAAGTCAGTAGCAGAGGGCGGATGTATACACGAGGGAATACAAAGGCCCTATTATGCCCATTTTTTCTACGTTTGTGACGAAGAACTGATTGTAACATCTTAAACAGCTCCTGCACGTCTCCATCTCGCCTAGAAAGTAAATGGGAAATACAACGCCTTAAAAATTCAATAAAGGAAAAGTCACGTTGAAGGAGAAGGGGAAAAAAGTGTTGTGACTGCATACTAATTTGTGACCGTAAGGAATTGTTCTTGTATGTGCATACACTATATGGATGCATACACTATATGGATGCATAACTATACATGTGCACTATATAGATTTATATATATATTTATTATTTATACATTTTTTTCTTGGTCCCTCATGTGTCAGTATTTTTCGTGATTTGGACTGCCCAAGGTTGGCCATAACAATAACATGATGATGATAATGATGACATAAGAGAGAGTTTTCCTGTACACCAGCACCTAACACACGGGCTTTATACCATGTGTACATGCTCCAAGTGCTTCTTATAAGCTCAATAATACATATTTATGAGTTTCTTATTTATTTATTTTTTTCAGAGGTAGAGATTTAGCCCCACTGAGACCCACAGAGATTTTATACATTTGTTCCGTGTCCTGTATTAGCAGCGAGTGTATACAATAATCACATTAATTGCTTACTTATGGCCTACACCACCACACACGTGTTCTGCCTTTTGGTGTCAAACCCATTTTTTCCCATTCGAGTGCACTTGACAAGCATTTTGTCTTTATTGACATCTTCTACAGGGGGTACTTGAGAATTCATTTGAATATTTTTTTTATCATTTTTAGAGGCACCTTTGGGCATGGAGGAAAAAAGTGTGAGTGAAATTTTTATTAGTGCATGGGTATGGTTAAAGGGAGAAAAAAATAAACTTTTCTAACCATCTACAGGGAGATGTTTCCACCTCGGAAGTACACACTAGAGAAAATTTTTATTCTCCCTTTATATCTGACCAATTGTCTCTTCTTGGAAAATGTTTATCGATGGATGATGTACAGATGTGATAA
>JAQGBT010006310.1:0-12724 GCA_034698585.1 Disparrhopalites patrizii
TCTCTGTTTTCTCTTGTCTCTCTGTTTTCTCTTGTCTCTCTGTTTTCTCTTGTCTCTCTGTTTTCTCTTGTCTCTCTGTTTTCTCTTGTCTCTCTTCTCTCCCTTGTAAGTGCGAAATTCTTTAAAATAAAACCGCAAGCACAGCTAGGGGAACATCTTCATGTGAAGCCGTGGAAATTCCTCACGTTCTTCTCCATGAGTCCATGTGCATGCATGTGGGAGAGAGGCACAAGTATACCAATTGGTTTTTGGTATAAAGAGAATACCACGTTTTTTGTAGAAATTTTTGATAGCCGTCACTCTCCAAGCGCGATGACGCAAGTATGATACAGAGTAGTACAAGTACAGTTCTAGAGAAAATTTTTATTGTGGTTCTAGAAAAAAAATTCATACCGATGCGTCCAGGATTAGCCAAGTTATGGCGGTTTTTTCAAAAAACGTTTAAAATTCCAAATTATCCACAAAATTGATTTTTTGATTTTGACTTCAGGGACAAAAACTTTATGTTCCCACAACCTTGCAAACCAGAATAAAAGTGTTTTCTAAACAGAATTGTATTTTGGATATATGAAAACACTCCCCATTCAAATCGAACAAATTCAAATTGACCAAGTTATGGCCGTTTTCCTGCGTGAAGTTCAAAAAAGAAAACTTTTGCTAAAATTAATAATTTTCACTAAGCCATAAGAAATTGCAATAAAAAGCCATTCAAGACATTATACTTATTAATGTGTTGAAAATTAAACAAATCTATTTATGGGTGCTTTTCAAGGGATAAATTTACCAAAATAAGTATTATGAAATTTTTGCCTATGAGTGCGCCATATTGCAGCAACGTAACGTTTTGGAGGTGTTTGCCAAAATTCATAATTGATTTGATTGTTTTCAAAGCAAAAACCATTCAGAAATGCTTTTAACAAACTCACCATTAACTTTGTATCTAGAAATAGTTTCAACAAATTTATTATGGCCCCTAGAGACGTTTATTAAATTAAAATTTCTCATTTTTGAACTTGGCGCGGGGTAATATCCATTGCTTGGCTATTTCTTGTTCTAACTGTAAGGAGATTTTTTTTGCATAACCACCATAGATTTTACTTAGAAAAGACTCTTATTCCGTTTTGCGCGGTTTTTGGAACATAAATTTTTTGTCCCTGAAGTCAAAATCAAAAAATTAATTTTGTTAAAAAGGAATTTCAAGCGTTTTTTGAAAAAACCGCCATAACTTGGCTAATCCTGGACGGAACGGGATGATTTTTTTCTAGAACCACAATAAAAATTTTCTCTATAACTGTACCTGTACTACTCTGTAGCATGCTTGCGTCAGAGCGCAAGGGGGGGTTTATGATGTTTCTTGCATCCGTGTATATGCGTATTGGAAGTTCCGTATTGACAGTTCCGTGGCAATAATCAATTTAGCAAAGGTAAAAATCGAAGCAACCTATAAAAAATTAAAAAAAACAAATTTCAACTTTCATTAGGATTCAGCCCACAGAAAACTGAGTGATTATTTTCTTTGATTATAGAAATTATAGAAATTATAGAAAAATTAAGAAACCTCCATTTGTTTGTATCGTTAAACAAGCTCGCTATTTATGTTCCTAAAAATTTGCAAAAAATTTGCGGAAAACGTTGATTTAAAGTAGTGAAAGTGAAATCTTTGCAATTGATGCTCTTCGTACACCTTGAGGTACCTGTGAGAACGGCATTGCCGCGAGAAATGCTTGCTGTGCGGGAAAATTGTATGAACCCTTTCCTCCATCAGATTAACGTCTATAATAACATTGCCGAGCTGAGAGTTCATTTTCCCATCACAATGCAAATTCACCGACATTTGCATTCTGCAACTACTAAAATTTGTATTAACTTCATCCTCACAAACGCCGCCACTGCATCTTTTGCAAGTGCAGTTCCAACACATAGGAATTATAGCACACCGGTTGGACATTTCCTTCAAAATATCAGTTCAAACTAAAAATTGTATCTCAGCACCTGGAATAATTGTGAATTACATGACATGCCATGGATTTGCATGAAAAGTTGGTTGTGTAAAAGTAAAAGTACTTTCCTAATTTTGAGTATGAATTTACGATCAACTGCGTCTTAAATACAAGGAACATTTTCCTGGAAGATTTTTTGGCTGTAACTGGAAATTCGTAAGCTCTATTCGGGAATTCATAAGTAATTAACGAATGATTTTTCCATACAGCCAGACATTTCCTAATTTTAAGTCAACAGTACAAAATTGATTGTTTAGATTCACAAAATACAATTATATGTAAAATATTCCAGGGGACATTTTTAGCAGGCTGGCCTATAAGAACGTTATTATCTATCATGGATGACGACGGAGAATGGCACCGGGAAAATTTTGACAACAATAAAGAATATCTTCAAGGAGGCTTCGGAATCGTGAGTAAATGGAGAAACGCTCACACCGACCAATGTTTGGGTAATTGAATGTGTTGGAAATGTAGTTTATGTGGATCCTGATAAAAACTTTTGTTGAGTTTTTTGTAGTGGCTTTAATCATATAGTTTCAAATGGAAATATAAAGATGAAAATTAAATATAAGATTAAATAAAATATAGGATTAAATAAAATATAAGATTAAATAAAATATAGGATAAAATAAAATATAAGATTAAATAAAATATAGGATAAAATAAAATATAAGATTAAATAAAATATAAGATTAAATAAAATATAAGATTAAATAAAATATAAGATTCAATTAAATATAAGATTAAATAAAATATAGGATTAAATTAAATTCAGTGCTGAAGATATTCAAGCGCCAACAACCCCAGGGCCACAATGGGCGGAGGACAAGGGAGATTAATTTCCAGAGTGAGATTGATGTGTTGAATAGTTTGAAGCACGACAATGTCGTTTCTGTTCAGCCAATTTCCCCGGGATTGAAAGGGGTCTTTGAGGCGTGGAAGGAGAAGAAATTTGCTGGGATGACGGAACTCATTAATCCCACCGGTCCATCGCCCATCCTCTGTATGGAATTTTGCAACGGCGGGGATTTACACAATCTTCTACAGCTCCCCGAAAACTTTAGCGGGCTTCAAGAGATTGAGATTCGGGGAATCATTCGGGATTTGAGCAATGGCCTCGCCTACTTGCACCAGAAGAAGGTCATCCACAGGGATATTAAACCACACAATGTCCTCCTGGTCCCCACCGGCTCTGCTAAGGGACAAGTGAGTTCAATCTCTACAATTGCCTCTGTACAATCCATCAAGTTCAACTCGAAAATAAGTGGAAGATAATTTTGGCAATCCAAAAGGCTCAATACAAGCTGGGCGACTTTGGTTTATCCAAATGTCAACCGACACTGGAAAAATCCTTTTCCACCGTCGAATGGGGAACGCGGTTGTATCTGGCTCCGGAAGCCAACTATTCACAAAGGTCAGGGTATTTCCTTATCCCAATATTTTACTTTCTATATGTATGATTCCTTCATTTTGGAAGATAATTTGTTTTTGATTATATTTATAATTCATATAATGTACCAACTATAGCGATTAAGCGCTAAGTTTATACAAGTCCGATTTGCTTATAAACAAACAACCATTGACGATACAGTGGAGTCTCTATATAACAAGTCTCTTAATAACAGCATTTCTCTATAACAACATTATTTTTTCAGCCCTTCGTACATATAAGCTACATATTTATTGTTATATATAACAACATTTCCCTGTAACACTATTTTTGGCCCTTCCCTTCAGAGTTGTTATATAGAGACTCCACTGTACATAGATATGCACAGGAAATAAATACATATCTGGATTAAACAACATTTATTGCAAACATGCAGGGGGGACTACCGAGTGGATTACTACAGTTTGGCACTCACCATCCTCCATGCTTCTTACGGCCGATGCTGTTTCCTTGAGAATGCTACTCCCGGAATGAAACGGAAGCTTCCAGAGCGGCATCATCTATCCCAGTAAGTACAAAAAATGTATATGAAATGTAAATACAAAATAAACAGATAATTAACTCGGAACTAGATCTGCATGTAATTGCTTCATGTACTGCGTTGCCTAAAATTTGTATTGGTATTATGTCATTAAAATGTTAAAACAATTGTTCAGAGTCCTCAGCGCCGCCCTAAACCATTGGTTGGATTCTATGTCCCACCATGATTACAAATTGCGGGGGAAGGTCACGCCGGAGCTTCGGCAGATTCTTAATGTTAAGAGTTTTGCCACTGGAAATGGGATCACAGCCCGGAGCAATGCTTTGAGCTGGATGCTCAAGTACTTGGCCTTGCCCACAATGTCCATAATCCCCCATGAGAATTTCCTTCTCCAGAATCCCGCCATCACCGTGGAAGAGGCTCAGTCTCAAATTCGGGCTTGGGATCCCTTCGTAAAAGGAGATTTAAGGATTGTGATTAAGCGTCAGGATGAGGCGACCGAAGCTTCCCCGAACCAGCTCTTGCCTCTGGACGGGGACATCCAATTATTTGGCTTCCCAGATTCCCTTCTGGAAAGGTTTGAGCTCCAAATGACCAAAATGCTACTCAAAATTGGGGATAGTTCATACAACCCCCGCAACCGCGTGGTGTTAGAAAAGATGTGGATTGAAGCATTCTATGCTCTCCAGAAGGGCATTTTGGGAGGGGAACAATGCCTGGAGATCCTGGAGTGCTTCCGACTCATTCGGAAAAACGGGGTAGGAATAATTTCCGTCCAAGAGCCGATGTCCGATCAGTGTTCAAGCAAGTTGTTGGATGAGATGCGATATGCGTAAATTAATTCTGCTTTGTCTCCTCATAATACACATCGTGGGTGAAGAAACGTTTCGGACTATCTCCAGCGAACGCTAATTCACTAAGTGATCATCTCCATTTTTCTTGCGTGCAGTAAGGGATCATCTCCAAAAATAAATCAAAACCAAAAAAATTGAATAAATTTTTCAAAATGAAGATTATGATACATTTTAATTAGGTTCTATATACTCACTAATTAACCAATATACATTAATTGTTTCAGTTTTTTACCCTACAGTCACGTCTACTGTGTAGAATAGCGAATAGCACAGATTTAAGCCCGACCGCCATTGTAAATTAATTATAACAGCAAACTAAACACAATTTATCACAATCGAACTAATCTAATTTGCATTGTTGAATTGCTGGTCCTCTATACACGTAGTGTTGTAAGTTGTCACGATTTTGTTTATAAACAAAACAAAAGCAAAATCGTACTTGGTGCTCCGTATAATAACTAATAACAATAACATACAAAAAACAGAGTTACCAACAAAAACAAAACCCCACATATTTTATGAAAATTGTGGATGGGCAATAACAATACAAAAAACAAACTGAAAGCACTATACACACGTTTGGTTCGAAAATTTAGTTCGAGATACAATTTTGTTAAAAAAAATCAAAGTAGAAACGTCCGTTCGTTCAGACGGAAAATTAGCTAAAAGGAACGTATAGCGCGGTAGTTCGTCCAAGGCCCAAGGCATCTATTTGATTTTTCTTGTACAGAGGCAGAATGGAGATGATCACTTCCTGAATTAGCGCTCGCTGGAGATAGTCCCATACGTTTCTTCACCGACGATATAATATGTATGTACACAAGTATATTTTTACCACATTAATATCATACTGGAATATACTGGTTTGGGAACGTTCCAGATGGCGCAACCTAAAAAGTTTTCACGCCGGACCTCATACAAACCGGAAAAAAATTGATATACTTAGAGGAGTCCTTAAAAAGTTCCAGCGAGCGCATCAAGACCTCCTCAAGATGGTTCGCGGGAGTTTTGAGTAAGCTGGGATTTTTCTGTAATGTTATTGATACCTTTGTGGTGAATCATTTGAAAAGGTGATTATGATTGTTTTATGTTGACCATGGTTGTAATTTGTAATGTTCCAGTGCCTGGCGCCAAGCAAAGGCCATGTCCGTTGAAAATGTTGATTCCAGTCGTCCGGATTTGTCTAAGTCGCCACGGAATAATAGCTGTGAAATTCCTTTGCCGGTGCCGGCTGATTCTGAGGGAGTTAGTCCGTACTTCCAGCCCGTCCTACCTTCCACTTGCACTCCAAATGCCAACGAGGTCAGCACTGCATTTGTTCCAGAAAGTTTAAGTGAGAATCCAGCAGATTCGGAGACAATTACGAAAAGTAAATAAAAGATGTAAATGCGTATATATAGATGATTAGATAGTAATAATTAGGACAGAAAATGTTGATATTGACCAATTTACGTGTAAAGGTGCTATCATCAGGAAGGGGGAAGTAACTGAGCAAAAAATCACCGCTGCCCATGCGTTGTCTGATAATCGGCGGAATTCCAGATGTCGTGCGAAGCCAGGCGTGAATACTAATTCGCCGGCCAAGAAGCGGAAAAAATTGTGTTGTATTTCTGGACAAACTAGCATGTGTGATTATCTGGATCATTCGCCCTGTGACAAGCTTCCTCAGGAAGCCTGTCAGATTGACGGTGGGTTCCAGCTAGGATTATGTTTCCTTATATGTATTATACAATTATACATATATAAAAATATGCAATTTGTAAAAAGCAGTGGATTAAATATGATTTTTTGGTTGGATCATCGCAGCCTCCATAGCTACCAATGTGACGAAGGGAAAGCCAGTGAAACGAAATTTGGCGAAGCAATTGGCCAAATTGCCAGGTGATGAATAAGCTCTCAGAATACGATGTTTATATAAAAAAAATCTCTATAATTTGGCTGAACGTCCTTGCCGTACACGTGGTCCGCCCGGCACGTCTGCTGACACGCATGGACTCTAATTATTACACTAAGCATATGTTTCAGCAGGCAAAAGTAAAACCCGGGGTTTCGCCAAAGGACCAAAAATGAACGTACGAAAAAACAGCCTGCCCGCTAAAAAGGCTGAAAAACGTAGACGTGTCCAACAATAATGGCGAGAAATGAGCAATTGTTCTGCCTCCACCTTCTCGAGCAGTTTAATGACATGTACATACTGACAATTATAAATTACAATTTGAAATGTGAGTGTAATAAAGTAGTACGTGTATATGTACAATGTATGTATGCATTTATTTATATATATATATATATATCATATCAAATGTAATTATGTATGCCTGTATGCGCATATGACAAAATTATGTATAATTATAATTACATATGTACATACATACATAATGATGTATGCTCGTATATCAATTATTTATATATGAATACTTTTATGTGTTTCTGCTTTTATCGGTTTATATTATGCGCATATATACTCTTTTGTATACAGCAATAGAAATTACAAGAATATTTGTCCCGTATTAAATGTGCACATGATACGTGGAGGAGTCATAAATCCAAAATTATCCATTCCTTCCTGGATGACAAGCATGCGCTGATTCTTTTTGCCATTGTAGTACAAGAACAATTGGAAACTTTATGTCAGATCTGTCAATTCATAAATTAACATGTAGCAATTCATAAATCATAAATTTCAATATAATGCTAAAAGACGATCATTCTGGACCAGTGGAAGGTTGTATGCAAAATATGTGGGCAAAATCAAAGAAAAATGCTGAGCAAAAGTAAAGGCAAAAGCAGATGAATGAATGCACGTAAAAACAAGAAAAGCACACCTATAAAGCGTAAAAAGCGTGTACATTTTTACCCAAAATTACAAAGAAATCCGAATTATGTTTCCCATCCTTTGAGTCCTCCCATCACATCCCTTAAAAATCCTGTCCAAACCTGTCTGGCCTAGCCAAGATACTTCCAAAGTCACGTGGGACTTCCTTTCTCTTGAGGAGAATTTTTCGAAGAAGGACCATGCCGTAAAAAAGGAACTCCGATTGCCTCCAAATACGTCTTTGACCCGGCTGGAAAATAATTTTTATGGGATTTTTCCATGGCAAAGGGAGGAAGAGAGAGAGAGAGCATGCGAGGTGCTTTTTAAAAAGCTTTTGGCTTCATGAAAGTGCCTGGAGTCTCCAGGACTTGTCCTCTCTTCTTCCCCTTCTCTTTCCCCAAGAGGGCAAGTGTATAGGATTTCAGTCCATGTGGATATACATATCCTTCACGTGTAGAAAAAAAAGGTCCTTATCTTCCCTTCAAAAGAGAAGTCTTTGAAGGGCTGAAAAGGAAACTGGAGGGACGGCTGGAAAAACGTTTGAGGGTGTACGTCACCTGTGCCTGGAAGGGAAAGAGAACGTAAACAAAAGACGGCGGAGAGAAGGGGAAAAAATGAAAAAGGAAAGACTCATTCCGTCCTTCCTCGTGCTCTTGTCTACACAGTTTCCCTTCTCTTTTATTTATTTATTTATTTATTTACGTCCTGTCAGCTGAGAAGAAAAATTCCCACTGCTCACTGTCAACTGCTCCTTTAGGTGTGCCCTTTGACATTTGGAATTTCATTTGATTTGTGAGCACATTTAAGAGAATTGACAAGGATAAATAGCGGAAATAAGAGACTTTCAATAGTGCCGGAGAAAAATTCCATGAGAAGCCCCATTAACTGCCCTGGCGATGGAAAGAGAATGGGTGAAGGTTGAGCTTTTGTCTCGGGGCGGCTTCGGAGTCGTCACTAAATGGATCCATTGCGATACGGGTCAATGTGTGGGTAAGCAGACACTCTTTTGACATATTTTACACATATATTTTATTTTATTTTACATATATATTTAAATAATTTCATTTACTACCAATTTTATTTTATTTTAATAAACTATTATATATTTGTATTTTGTATGTATTTATTTGGCTCTCACATCAGCCGTGAAGAGATTCATGGTCCGTCAGGACACATCCAGGAATGGGGATGAAGCCAAAGTGGACGAACATGCGGGGAAATGCTCGGAGGAGGTGGAGAGGATGATCAAGCTCCAGCACCCAAATGTGGTCACGGCCATGGCTCCGCCTCCAGCATTGGTGGCAGCCCTGGGGATGGACAGAGCCCTTCCGGGAGATTCTCCGGGGGACCCACACATTCTCCAGCGCCTCCTCCCCAAGCCCGTGCTCTGCATGGAATTTTGTAATGGAGGGGATCTCCGGGGGATTCTGGGGAAACCGGAGAATCTGAGTGGGCTTCCGGAGGATCAGGTCCGGGCCCTCCTCCGGGACCTCAGCTCGGGACTGCTCTACTTGCACCAAAGCAATGTCATTCACAGGGATATCAAGCCGGAGAATATCCTTTTGCACATCAGGAGCAATAATGAGGTTCTTTATTTATTTTTTTATATATTTTGTATTTATATTTTTTTTATTTTTTTATTTGTATCTTCAATTAGAATAATGCTTTTGGACATGAGAGCTTACGGCAATAAATTAGTATTAAATAAAATTAATTAATAGAATAAATTAGCTTTGGAGACCATGAATAGTGAATTAAAGGAGTTAAAAATGTATTGGAATTGCAGGTGCTGTACAAGCTAGGCGATCTGGGTCTGTCCAAGGACGTGCCGAGAATTGACAAGTCCTTCTCCACTGAGGTTGGGACGTTTTTGTACAGGGCTCCGGAAATGTCCTTGTCCCGGAGGTTAGTATCTCCTCTCTCTTCTCTTGTACGTTGTAGCCTAATCCTTATCCTTAGAGACAGCCAAAAGCATAAATGTAAAAGTGTCACTTTAGACCCCGAGTGTCTAGTTAGAATGGATCTTATAGCAACCTTGTATATTATGAATTCGTAACCAAAATAAAGCATAAAAAGCATAATAAGCATAATCAGTTTCAAAAGGTTTAATTGATTTCAAATGGCATAATTGTCCGACAATTAACCCTAGAAGTCAATACGTATTTGGAGGTTAAGATAAATTCGCTTTTGTAAGGGCATGATCACTGTTGATTTTTTTAAAGTAAAATATCTCACTGTATAGCCGGTAGTAATTCTTTTTTCTCTCGTTTTTGCTCCTGAAAAATGAAAACTTGCTGCCACAAATTCTTTAAAGTTTACCAGTTGTGACCATTTTATAATGTCAGAAGGTAAAAGCCGTACACAGTGGAGTCTCTATGTAACAGCTCTGAAGGGAAAGGCGAAAAATATTGTTACAGGGAAATGCTGTTATATATGTATAGAACAATAAATGTACACCTTACATGTACGAAGGGCTGGAAAAATAATGTTGTTACAGAGAAATGTTGTTATAAAGGATGAGGAACTTGTTATATAGAGACTCCACTGTAATTGGCACGGTTTGTAAAATTTTGAAAGCATATACAGAGCATATATGATGGATTTTGGCAAAAAACATAATTTTTATTTTGAAAATAAAGCATCATGTGGTTGTCCCCGCATCATTATAAATGGTGTGGAGTCAGAAATATTGTGGGAAATCTTTATACACAACAATAGCAAATGTTTGTGTGACAGAACCAATTACAAGGTGGACTACTGGAGCTTGGGCGTCACCGTGGTGGAAATCCTCTATGGGACTTGGCATCTCAAAGAATTCGGATTTGATGAAGGCAGTCGAGCTCCGTACCAACATCATTTGTCTCCGTATGAATCCCTCTTTACGTATTTAATACCTTTTTACTATGCTTGTAGTCATTTTTAGATCGTAATCCTTATGCTTTTATAGTCAAATGGAGGGAACTGCATTAATTGTTCATTTAAGAGGATAACTTGTGTTTGTATCTAACTCTGTATCTATAGGCTATAGGCACAATATATGTTGTATTTTTGTACATTTCTTCAATATTGTATGTTAAATGTTAAATTGTTTATGTATAAATGTTGTATATTTTAGTACATATGTTACCTTTTGGGTTTTTGATGGACTTGACATACTTTTTAATACGTTTTGTTTCTGTATACGTGTATCTGTTGCTGATTTTCCGCTCACTCCAAATGTTGCAGCAAATCACAATCTGTTTTCATTTGATGTGATCATCATCATTGGAGATTGCACTGGAATGTGATTTGAATTTTTGGGGGACTGAATCCGTGTGTATAGAAGGACCACTTTTAAGCTCAAATGGTCTCATCCTGGACACGGTAGAAGCAATTTACATGCTTTGAATCACTTGATTGCATGCTATTATTATATTAGAAAAAAATAAGATAAAATATTACATGGAAAATTATTAGAAAAATGATCTCTCACGGTTTCCAGATGGTACTATATAGATGAAGTCCATTATAATAAAGTTGAGGAATAATATTTCTCCAGGAAATTCCATGGAACCATGAAAACCTGGCTGAGTTCCATGCTCCACGTGGACGTGGACCGGCGAGGGATCGTGTGGGAGGAGCTACGGGCGACGCTCCTGAGTCAAAACCAGCCAAATGAGCCGCCGGTGGGCGGAGCCAAGAGCAAAAATCCAGTCAGTCGCATTCACTTCGAAAATCCTTTGTGCTGGATGAACAAGTTCCTGGAGCGGGGACAACTTCGGTTGAAGCCGGACGTGAGGATTCCCCTGGAGCAGGAGTGCCACGCGAATCCTGGACAACTCCAAAGACAAAGCTGTCCCCCGTGGGTCCTGGCCAAAGCGGATGTGTTCGTGGTCACTTCGTCCCATCGACCCTTCGTCCTGAGTCCGGATGAGATGCTCCCGAGACTCCATACACATTCCGAGCAGACACTCCTGGCCTACTCCAGGGATCTGCCCAAAGAGTACAAACTGAGATTTCCCGGGAGTGTGTGGGACCTGATTGGGGGATCGCCTGAGGTGTTCCGGGGCGGGGAAGGACAGCAACAATTGTGGGTGGACGCCCTCTTTTATCTGCAGACGGAACTGCGGGTTGCCCGGGGCTATATGGAGGCTTGGGAGTGCCTGGAGAAGTTGGACCAGACGCTCTACTCCCTTCGGTTGGTGGTTTATTTGGGCTCTGGAGTGAGAAGGAAGCTCACGCTTCCCAATCCCGAGGATCCGGAGGTGGCGCCTGAAGAGCCGGAAGTGGTGCGAGAGAGGAACAAGTGGCTGGGAAATTTGGAAAGGAGGTATTATTCAAAATTTGTACACATTTAGACTGTTTACAGATTATCATGTTCGCCATACACTATAAGAAATTTTCCTGGTCTTAAGACCAGACATTTTATTCATAAATAAATAATTATAGTAAACATTGGTATATAATTAATGTCTTTTTTTTCTGATCAATGCCACTGATATTTGAAATTTGTATAGATGGACAACCGCAAAAAATTTGTATGCAGCAGCGCCCAGGCAACACGTGGGATTTCAGCGCCTTTCCGCTCTAAGGGAATTGTTGGCATTGTTTGCCCAGGATCAGAAGAAGCTGATTGAGTCTATCCTGACCCGGTTTAGGTGATTTTTCATGCATATACAGTCGAGTCTCTCTATAACAAGTCTCTTCATAACATTTCTATAGAAATATATATATATAACAACATTATTTTTTCCGCTCTTCGTACATCTGAGGAACATATTTAATGTTCTATAAAACAACTTTTCCCTATAACAATATTTTTCGCCCTTCCCTTCAGAGTTGTTATATAAAGACTCCACTGTATGTATACTTCTGTCCGTATTTGAATACATAGAAAATAACTGAATTTCAATTAAAAAGGAAATTTTTATTAAATGGAGAAAAAATCAAAAGGGAAAAAATTAGAGGAAATTAAAATTAAAAGCGAAAAATTAAATGGAGAAAAAATTAAAAGGAGAAAAATTAAAGGAAGAAAAAATTAAAATCGAAAAATTAAATGGAGAAAAAATTAAAAGGGACAAAATTAAAGCGCAAATTTAAATTAAAAGGGACAAAATTAAAGCGCAAATTTAAATTAAAAGG
>JAQGBT010006311.1:0-12724 GCA_034698585.1 Disparrhopalites patrizii
CTTTCTGCTTTTCTCATTTTCTCTCTCTCTTCTCTTTCTCTCTTCTTTTCTGTTTTTCTCCTTTTCTCTCTCTCTCTTCTCTTTGCGTCTTCTTTTCTCTTTTTCTCCTCTCCCTCTCTTCTCTTTCTGCTTTTCTCATTTTCTCTCTCTCTTCTCTTTCTCTCTTCTTTTCTGTTTTTCTCCTTTTCTCTCTCTCTCTGATTTTCTGCTTTACTCCATTTCGTTTTCTCTCTTATTTTCTGTTTCTCCTTTTCTCTCCCTCTTCTGTAGTTCTCTTCTATTTCTCTTTGATGTCTATCGATTTCTCTTTGTATCTTGTCTCCTTTTCTCCGAGGTTCTATCTCGGAGAAGAGGTCTGTCTCGGTTGTTCTCTTTTTTGTTTCTTTTCACTTTTTTCTCTTCTCTGTCTCCATTGTTCTCTCTTTTTGCCTCTCTTCTTTATTTGTTCTCTTGGCTGTGTGTGTCGTTCTCCCTTTTCTACATTTCGCGTTGGAGATTATGCCCTTTTTCTCTCAGTTTTCCTCTCTCCCAGTTGTGTTCTTTCTCTCTGTTTTTCTCTTTCGGACTATTTCCCCCGTCAATCCCTCGTCATTTCCCGTCTTACCGCACGTATGCATGCACAAGTTTTAATATTTGTGCTCCTTTCTCGCTCTCGGCTTCCCTTCATTTGTCTCGCCGCTGTCCCACCCTCATTATACGGTCTCTGTCTCTCCGTGCATCTCTCCAATATTTTTTCCCAGCCAATGAAACGCCAATCGAAATCAATGGACTATGACATGCATTTGAAGGGAGGCATGAATATAGACTGGCCTACAACTTTTATTTACATTTTAGTCCTCCATCCATTTCATCCCCGGCCATCGTCACATCATTTTCTCTTACCAGAATTGAATACACATATCCCCTATAGACCCTCCTAATCTGTTCAAGTGATGCGAAAGCTCCAACAAATTATGAATAGACCGAAAAACGTTGGTGATTAATTTTTTTTTTTTGTATTCTTGTTTTTTTTTATTTCCTCCGAAATTTGAGATCCACAGTTTTTTCTATTACAATTCTTTATCAAATAATCTGCATTTAATTGTTATTGCATTGAACGTACGTGTTCTGTATATACAGGATAGTCTCTCAATAATGTACATATAAATTTCTCCAAACGCCAAGGGGGGTCCCTCTTTACACACGTGCCGAGTCCGGGCCTTTTAAAATTATTTTTCACATCCTTTATATCCTTTTCCCGATGTACAAAACAAGGTACAAAATATGGGGGGAACGTTCTCTTATAATTATACATGTTCTTCATATATTATTTCTTACATTTATTGACGTTAGAACGCTTGGAGGGTTTATGTACATGGCTTTAACATTGCTATAAAATGCCAGGAAAGTCTCACAATCTCCCCTATGCATTTTGACATGACTAGAAAAATGGAGTTACATATCAGAAAAATATCGTTAAGAAACTATAGCAAACAAATATAAAAATTAAAGACAATCTAAAATTAATGAGAATCGTCAAGGTGGGATTTTTTGCGTAAAAAGTCTATTAATATTAAAGAAGAGAGATTTGTTCCCCAAACCAATGGTTTCTTTTTCTAAAAGAGAAATTCCCTTGTGCAATTTCTTCCAAACGTGCGATATTCTCACAAATGAGACATTTTCCCGAAAAGAGAGAAATTCAACATAAAATAGGAATTTTGCTGAAAAGCGAAAGATTTTCCCCAATAAATAATTTTTTTCTAAAAAAGAAAGCTTTCCCTCACAAAATTTCTCCCGAAAAAAAAAAGATTCGGAGAAATCCCCAACAGAAAGAAATTTCCCCGTAAATACTATCAATGTCACGCCCAAAAGAGGAAGACAAAGCCTCTCCAAAGAACTTTCTATTCAACCAAATCAATCAGAGGAAAAAGTCTCAAAAGAAATTATATTAGGCCTTATATAACATAAGGCATTCCAGAGGTTTCCATCCGTACTTTTTCCTCCAAAAAAAAGAATTTCATCCAAGGCTTTCTCCTTCAAATCACATGGTCGTATTAGTGTACAACAAAAAAGGGAAAACTGCAGAGTAAATTATGGGAGAAAAAATCCCAGGGTCAGGGACCATATTATATCCTTGACTTCCCAAGGAGAAAGTGGAGAAAGTCCATTATAATATATGTATACAAGTGTATTTACAGGCGATAAATTATTGCATATATATGTATTATTGTGCATAATAATTCCCTATGATATTTTTCGTCCGTTAGTTACAAGTTTTTTGTCTTCCACAAGGAAATTGCTGGAGGAAAAATTGGTCCTTTAATAAACAAGCTCTCCTCCCCATGGCCGGTAGGGCTTCCCACTCTGAACGGCATAGCCCATGGCATTGACTTGGTGGTTGGAGGTCATGCCATATGACATGGGATTGTGTTGGGTCGTGACGGAGGAGGACACCAAACTGGTGGTGGATTGATGGTGATTTCCGGATGAGACGGGGAAAAGCCCGCCCGAACTCACACTGGACGTGGTCCGGGGATGTTGTTGATGTTGGGAGGTGGCCATATGACTCATGCTCCCCTGATGCTCCGTCGGCATATTGGGACTCATGGCATGATGATGAGGATGAGCATGGTGATGGGGAGGATGACTGGAAGAGGCGGAACTCAGGTAATTCTGAGGGTTGGCAATCGGAGCTGAGGCCTCCATGAGAGAGGGCTGATGGTGAACCGGCGGGGGTTGGAGCGGGGCGTGGGCTTCTAAACCACCTACAAAGACAACAATTAACCATTATTATTACATATTTCACTTCCCTGGGTTTTTTTTAAATCATTTGTTTTCACTATACTATTTTTTTTCTTTTTTTGGCCCTTCATTCAATCATTTCCAGAGCACAGGGGTAATTCTCACGAATTAAATTTCTTTTTTTTTTCTAATCACCTTTCCTTTCCTTTTGGGGGCTCACATTGAAAAATAAATCCAAAACTTGTTTCCGTGGAAATTGTTAATTACACAATACGCATGTTAAGGAAATTAATTTTTTTTTGCGGGGGAAAAAACGGAATTACAATAATTAATTTTGTGGTACATTCATATTATTTTCAAACGCAAGGAAAGACAAATAATACAGTGAAAAATGGCTTTTAGAGAATTTCGTAAGACTTTGACATTTTTTTTTTTTTAATCCTGAGAGAGTTTATTTTGAAATCTAAAATGATTTTCAAATTGTTTTTGAATGCTTTTTCAAATGCCTAAAAATTATTCTAAAGTCATGGGAACTTTTTATATACTTTAATCTTGTCTATCGCTTGAGAAAATAATTTTGGAATGCCATCGAAACATTTTTCCAATGTAATGTCATAAGCTGCATTAAATGACTTTTCCAATGCATGAAAATAATTTTTAAATCTATTGAAAAAACTGGTTTCCTACCACACTAAATTCCGTTCATAATTACATTTTAGGAACAATTTTTCATATCATTGAAATAAGCTTCTCTTTTCCTCCCCAATGAAACATTGCTTCTTCCACGAAAGAAATAAAAATTAAATTTAAACATCAAATTCAACCCTAAATTGTGTTCAATTCCACCCCAAAAAACGATTGAAACTGGTAGAAATGCCGGGTTAAAAGGGAAAAAAAAGTTAAATGAAATCAGAAAATTATAATTAATTATTTAAAAAAAAAATGAATTTACCAGTGGGTCCCGCATTGGCCAGATGATGAGCCCCAGGAATGGCATAGGTATGATTGGGCGTTAAGGAGTTCAATCCCCATGATGAGGCCGAGGCCTGTTTATTGGCCAATTCCCTCTGAGCGGCAAAGCACTGGAGATGAGACATTAATCGGAGTCTCACCGGATTCTGAATGTCCATGCCTTCACAAGTGACCAAATATCGCCCAACCTCCGCCGCACACTCCCGAAACCCGATGGAATGGTAATCCATGGCAAACTTATGGGGATCATATGCCAGGGCGTCCAAACCTAAATTAAAAAAAATACATCTATTAGTATAAATCAAAATTACCATATAATTTCTTATTCAAGAATAATTCAGGGAAGGTACCAAAATAACTCTCAAAACATCAACCATCCTTTTTTTGAGGGGGCTATCATTACTAATTTTTGGAGAAATTTTTAGCCAGACTGGGAAGGTGGTAATCAAAGGGGTAGTGCCGGGGTTGTTCTAATAAAAAGATTTTTTACATACGGATTTTTTTTTTTACATATGGAAAAACCATACATAACCGTGGAATGTTCCGATGCACGAGTGAGGGATTCCTTTTCAACATAAATTTGTTAAGGAGGAAGGACCGGGAGTTTTTTTATAAGTAATAGGAATTGCTTCTTGCTCAAGATGATGAAGGAGAGAATGGAAGGAAGATGCATGATGATGGTGGAGGAGCCCAAAAAGAACATGATGATGACTGGTTCCAAATGCCTGTTATTACCAATGGCGACCCATCAAAAATCTTGTATAATGTCCAGCCACTCCGGGAGGAACTTGTACACATTTTTCGTAAGTAGGGGCATTTAGGGAATATGGGACACGCACAAAGTCTCACATTTCTCTTTCTCTCCAACTATTTCCGTCTCTTTCTTCTGTCCTCTTCCCGCTTTCTCCCTTTCTCTTTAATTACATTATTTTCTCATCTTTCTCTCTCCTCTCTTACTTTTTAATTGGACATGTTTCTCTCGTTTCCTGTTCACTATTTTGATCAATTATTTATGTTTCTCCTTTTTTGTTTTCAAATTTTGCCTTTTTAATTTGGTCTCCAATTGTCTCTTTCTCGTTGTTTGTCTTTCATCCTCACTTTTTTCCTTCCTTTTCTGTTTTTCTCCCTTTTTTGACTTTTGTTTCTGTTTTTCTCCTTTTTTCTTTGTTTTTCCTATTTTTTCTCCTTTACGTTCTGATTTTTCTCCCTTTTCTCTGTTTTTATTCTATTTTTTTTCTCCTTCTCGTTATATTGTAGTCTATTTTCCCCCCTTAAATTATGCTATCTCTTTATCTCTTTAATTTATTGATTTCCTGTCCCTTTCATTCTGATGTCTCTTCGATTCTTCTATTTTCTGCCCCTTTTATTCTGCTGACTCTTTAATGCTACTATTTTCTGTCCGTTTTATTCCGCTGTCTCTTTAATTCTTCTATTTGCTGCCCCTTTTATTCTGCTGTCTCTTTCATTCTTCTACTTTCAGTCCCTTTTGCTCTGCTCTCTTTCTCTCTTGAATTCTTCTATCTTTTGTCACTTTTAGTCTCCTGTCTCTTTCTCTCTTTAATTTCCCCCTTTTGTTGACTCTTGGCTTCTTCCCTTTCAGTATCCTTGATTCTGCTCTGCCTCTTTCTATCTTTGATTTTTCTCCCTTGTGTCTCGGAATTGTACATTTTTTGTCTCCTTGATTCTTCCTGTTTTGTCTCTGTCTCTATTATTTCCGCCTTTTCATTCTCTTTGGTTTTTCTCAATATTTCGCTGATTCTGTACCAGCCTCTTCTGTTCCCACAATCGCCTCCGTCTCAGCCCACATCTGAACGTCCTCCTCCCATGCCTCTGGATTTTCTCACCGAATATTCATGTCTTGGTGGATATAGGATTATAGTCGTAGAAAATTGGTGAAATTAAGCTGCCTCCGTTGGATTTTTGAAAGCCCATGATTAAGACAAAGCCTGGGAGAATAAAAGTGAGCCCCCGTGTATACTTAAGTGGTATCCATATATCCACCATGTCGGCCTTTCTATAGAGGTATCTCTCCTCTCCTTTTTTTTTTCTACATAATAATCCCTCCGATCACCAGACGAAAAACACACGTCTGCATATCTTTCACACTGACTGAGTGGGAGAGAGAGAGAAAAAAACGGATAAAAAAGCCTTCTTGAGCAGCTTAATTTATTTCGTTGGAAACAAATGGAGAAGGCTCATGAGAGTGCTGGTAAAACATGCACGGACAAACAAGTATCTTCCAGTATTTTTACTACCAGCACGATTTAAAACCAAAAAAAAAAAAAATTGTAAACCACCACGCAACTCCCATTTGTGTGTGTATTTAGACCAAGAAAGACACAGACATTCATTTTATCATCATTTAATGAAAAAAAAAAGTGGGTAAAAACCAACTCCGAGAAAAAAAATCCAGTTTTTCTCCTTAATCTAAAATACAACATGGAAATGTGGGAGAATTTCGAGGAAATCCAGTCCAGCCCTTTTCAACTGGGCCGCCGCATTTTTCTCAACAAGAACCAGTCATGCACTTTTTCGGGTTAAAAAAAATTTTTTTTTGGCCAGTTTTTTTTTTTTATGTTTTTGTTTTCTCTAATGATAAATTTTCTCTCTTTACAAAACTTGTTGCTTGTACAATTTTTACTATTCGGCCATATATTTTATGGGAGGAACTCCTCCGCGTAGGTCTCCGTGTATACAAAAATCTTGTTAATGTGCCTTTTCCTATGCAGTGGAGAGATAACTGACGGAAAAAATGGAGAAAAAATCTACAAAAGTCGTGCTTTCCCATTCATTCCTTTTTTTTTTGGGGAGGTGGGTGCCATGTATTATGAACATTATTAGTATGTATGGATGCATGGGATGGAGGAGGCGGGATTGAGAGGGGAAAAGGGTTAAGGCTGGGCATGAGGAAAAACCTGCTTCTTTTTTCGAGATCAATCTGGAAATT
Organism: Disparrhopalites patrizii; assembly: GCA_034698585.1. Lineage (NCBI taxonomy): Eukaryota > Metazoa > Arthropoda > Collembola > Symphypleona > Sminthuridae > Disparrhopalites > Disparrhopalites patrizii. The sequence continues at coordinate 6,641 of JAQGBT010006311.1, forward strand.
CTAGGAGCTCAGCCCCCGTTCGAGCTCCTTGGTAGACGCCTTTTCCTTATGAATTTTTTTTTACAATTTTTTCTTCTTTCGTAAACTTTGACTTTTAATCTAATTTTTGTAGTTCATTACTATTTCTTCCTTCTTTCTTCCCACGTTCCATACATGTATATGTATACACACTTATTGACTATTTTATCTATTTACATATGTATATAATATCTTGTCTTGGTTTTGGTCCCTTTTAATTTTCTTTCTCTATTACTCTCCTCTTGGATTCTCGCTTTATCTCGCTATTTCTCGCTGTCTCTAGTTCTCTCTATTTCTCTCCATTTTCCTCGAAATCTCTCTTTTCTACTTCCTCTTTCTTTTTCCCGATGTTTCTCGCTTTGGTCTTGATATTTTCCTCTGTTTCTCGCTTTGGTCTTGATATTTTCCTCTGTTTCTCTCTTTTCTAATTCCTCTCTATTTTTCCCGATGTTTCACTCTGTCGTTTTTAATTTCTGTATACTTCCCTCTCCATCTCTCTTTAGCTATGCTTCTCTGTCTGCTTTCCTCTATATCTCTCTGGTTCTGTAGTTTTTATATTTCTGTCTGTTTCCTTCTGTTGTTCTTTAATTTCCTCTATTTTTCTGTTTTATTTCTCTCTGTCTCTCTCTATTTAATTGTCTCTGTCTCTGTCTTTCTCCCTTTTCTTCTCCATTTTTCGTCTGCTCATCTCTGTTTCCCTTAGTTTCTCTCCTCCCATTTAACTTTCTGGTCAATTTTTCCTCTAGATTCTTCCCTGTTTTTTTTGTCTTTTCCTCTAGATTTGTCTCCTTTTATAATTCTCATATTTCCCCTATTCCTCCGTTTGTCTACCTTTTCCCGCTCTCTCTAAATCCCTTTTTCTGTTCTCTCTCTCTCTCTGTCCAATTCTTCCTTTTCTGCCAATTACCTCGCTCCATTTCCATCTCTACCCCCTTTCTCTCTTATGCTCAAATCCCATCGGGGGGAAAAAATATCCCGTAGTGCTCTGAAATGTAACTCCCTACGCATACGTGTGAATACCAGTGTCTGTTTGTGTCAAGGAGTAAAAAAAAACGTGCTTTTCTCACATTTCTCAAAAGCCGCTCCTAACTTCATCTAATAGAAGGAAGAAATCTCTCTGTCTCTCTCTCTCTCTCTGTTTCTCTCTCTATAAAGATGCTGAAAGGCCCTACAAGAGCATCCCTCCTGATAATTGCTCTTATCATCTTCTCCATCATCATCTCTCCCCTCCAATGCTTCAGTTCATGGAGAGCCCCCCGTCCACGTTTTTTCTTCTATAGATTCTTCCTGCTGAGATCAGAGTATTTATATTTTTTTTAAAAAGGGGCGAGAGATTCCTTTCGGATCGGTGTTTAATAAAATGTAGCCGTATCATATGCATTATATTATATACATATTTATGGACCAGACATTTGTCCAGTATGGCATGTAGATTTCTTGGGACAAAAAAAAAAAAGGTGTATATTCCTCTTTAATAAGGAATTATGACTGGCAAGGTCGGTTGGTGTGCATATGAAGAAGGGTTAAAAAATGTGGGTAGTTCAAATGTTGGTAGGAGAACAGGTAGGATATATAAGGTAGTAGTTGGGCGCCAGACAATAATTTTCTAGTCGGGCACGGTCAAAGGTTACAACTGTTCAAGGAGAGCGTCAAATGTAGTAATGGGATGAGCATATAAGAAGGTTATTACAATTCCTTATTGCCACCTCCGCCTTCCCTTTGGCCTTCACTGAGGGAATGTTATCAAAGAAAATAATCTCCTCCATGGGATAAGATAGAAAATACAAAGAGGAGGAAATGATGAGGAGGAGATGAGGGCGGCATCCTTCCAGCCTCTTAATACTCCACTAGAAGACGTGGGGACAACCTCCTTCTAATTCCCTCACTATTCCTTTAAAACCCTCATTCATTTCTCACAATAAGGATCTTATACATAAGATGTCAAAATAAGGGAGAAAGATTCTCAAAGGAGGAAAAAAAGGAGGAGAAATCACTCTTTTGAATCTCAAATCGATAAACTATGAACTTTACCCCTCAAAATGCCCTGGATGAACCTGTTCTAATTAGATTGCAAAAGAAAATTCAATTTGAGGGAGAAAAATACATTTTTGGATGGGGAAGCATGAGAAAAAGATCCATTAAGGGCTTTTGTAATGGGGAAGAAGGGGAAATTGATGAGGGAAATGGTCAGCAGTGAGCATAATAAAGTAATTAGGGGTTCCCCCTCAAAAGTGGGCACTCCTCCAAAAAAATTGGGGTTTAATTGCTTTTAAGTTAATTACTCAACGAATCCGTCTTGGTCAGTATGACGAAACATTTTTTTGGGGTAAAAAAAAAAATTGTTTGAAGGAGATAAAAAAAAGGGAAATGAATTTTTAAGGAGAGAAAAGAAAGGAAAATAATTTTTTAAAGGAAAGAAAGGATAGAAAAATTATTTTTTGAAGCACAGAAACGCTAGGAAAATAATTTATGACGTAGGGGAACGCAAGGAAAATACTTTTTTGAAGGAGACAAACGCTAGGAAAATAATTGTTGGAAGTCGAGAAACGAAATAAAAATAATTTTGAAGGAGACCAAGGAACGAAAAATAATTTTTGAAGGAGAAAAAGGCAGGAAAAATAGAAGGATAGAGAAGATAGAAAAAAGTTTGAAAGAGAGACAAGTAGAAAAAAAATTGAAGGTGGGAAAAAGGGTAATTAGAGGGAAATTCGGAACTTTCCTTCCCAGCAAAATAACTGATTTTTTCTCATAAGAACGTATGAAATATACAAGAATCCCGTGTTTTCTTATGGAATGGATTGTAATTTGTCTTGGCTCGTCCTTTTATTTAGGGGCGTGGCGATGGTTATTTGTTTTGAACGGGGGAAAAAGGTGTTTTTGTCATTTTTTTTCTGTTTTTAAAAATCTAACCTTTTGCATGAAGCATTTTCAAGTGATCGACAGTCATTTGGAGGATCTCAGCCTTCTCCAATTTGGCGGAGCCTTGTTTCTCAAAGGCGGTTGGGACGAGTCTTCGGAGTTCCCCCAAACTGTTATTGATCCGATCCCTCCGCCGCTTTTCAATCACACCGCGTCTCCGCTTCCGATTGCTCACCGGGTGACCGCAATTCTCCGAGCCCGGCGGGGTCATGCAACTACAGGGGAAAACAAGCAAATTTGTACATTAGAATAAGATTTTTCTATTACTTTTCCCATTTTTTATTTCCACAATTTTACCCAGAAGTGATTTTCACAATATGTCTCGCAGTAATAAGCATAACAAAATTGTATTTCATCAGGGGCACCAAAGGGAAATTATCAGGGAACTATTTCAGATTGCAGGAAGCCGAACATTAATGGGAAAAGCCAGGAACTATTTTCGTTTTCAATATTTTAGTGACATAATTTCGTAGAAGAAATGATTGGAACACAATTTGTACGGTGTCATTGGAAGAAATTTTGTAGGAAAAACCATTGGAAGCAATTTTGTAGGAAAAATCATTGGAAACAATTTTGTAGGAAAAACCATTGGAAGCAATTTTGTAGGAAAAATCATTGGAAACAATTTTGTAGGAAAAATCATTGGAAGCAATTTTGTAGGAAAAATCATTGGAAGCAATTTTGTAGGAAAAATCATTGGAAGCAATAGGAAAAATATTGGAAGCAATTGTTTAGGAAAAATCATTGGAAACAATTTTGTTGGGAAAAATCATTGGAAACAATTTTGTTGGGAAAAATCATTGGAAACAATTTTGTTGGGAAAATCATTGGAAACAGTTGATTTGGGGAAATCACTGGAAACTTTGAAGGTAAAAAAAAAATCGTTGGAAATAAATTTTTACGGGACATATTCAGGAATCATTTTGTAACGAAAATCATTGTAAAGTAATTGGGAGGCAAAATTATTGAAAATATATTTATAGGCAAAATCATTGTACATAAAGCTGTATGATAAGTCATTGAAAATAAATCTGTATAATAAACAATTGAAATAACGGGTAAAATTGTACGATAAATCACTGGACATAAATTTGTACGATAAATAATTGACAAAGAATTTTTGCGATAAGTAAATTGTATTGTAAGTAAATTTGTATGATAAATCATTGGAAATAAATGTGGACGATACATAATTGGAAATAAATTTGTACGGTACATAATTGGAAATAAATTTGCATAAAAATCAAAGTAAATACATTTATGGGAAAATCATCGTAAATTAAAATGGTACAAAAATCAATGTAGTCAAATTTTCTTTCTAAGAATTACATTCAATTACACTAATTCCCTCGAGAAAAAAAGAGAATCAATCTCCTCAAAAAAAATCCATATACCTGTCCTTAGTTGACTCGGAGAAAAGGTCATCACAGTCACTGTCACTGAGGGCACGCTTCGCCATTGTGGTGAACATTAAAAATTCCACCGAGATTTCCTCGTCGACAAGGAATTTATAAAAAAAATCTAGACGTATTGACACAAATGTCTTCCGTCTTCGTCGGGGACACTGTTACCCCCTAAAACGTCAATGTTATTGCGTCTTAAATTTCACTGCAGACTGTTGGCGGAGAGGATATCAAATTTTGTCTCGAAAACGTTCTTCTGATCAATTCCCTCAGAAAAAAAGTCTCGTCACAATGTTTACTTCGAGTAGAAAATCAATGTGAAATATCCCCTTTTTTTTGGTAACTTCCTCGCAGGAATATTTGCAAGTCTTCCCTTAATAAGATATCTTTTTTTTCCAGAAATTTTTCCTCCTCGAACCAGGAAATCAAAATTTTTTGGGGCTTTCAATAAGGTTGTTTACGTCATAAAAAAAATGGTAACTATTCGTCTCCAATTCTCCAGGCACGTGTCTCCAAAGAGTCTTCCAGAAAACGGTTCTTTACTCTCCGAAAGTTCTTTGCCGGGTAAAATCCTCACTTGTTGCTCCCAAAGGAAAGTCCAAGGAAAATCGACCCGTCTTTCCCTCGAATAAGGCAAGATTTGGGACGACAATTTATGTTCTGGACAAAGTTTCTCTTTTCTACCCCAAAATTTCTCTTATTTTCTTCGCTATATAAATGAAGTTAATAATTATATTTGTCCAATAAATATTTCGTTAATTATTTTATTGGCCAGATATTTCCTTATCAGTGGAAATTTTCCAGTTAAAATAATTTCCAAGGACACAAGGCACAACGTCAGCACACTTTTTCGGATGTCCGGTCAGGTCATGGAGCTCCGGTTTTATTTTTTTTTCTAACTTCCAAGTTCCAGAGAGAAGAGTTTCGTCTGGATGTTGTCCGTCGTGGTGCTGGCACGTGTCTAAAAGTTGCTTTGCATGTGCTGGTCGCTTGTCTGTACGTGTGGAAGCCTTAAGGGTCCCTTTTGCACCCCCGTCCTGCCAAGGCACATTTAAAAGCCCTATTAACTACATATGGGAAAAAGCAACCCTCCAGTAAGAACTCACCCTCTCCGTATCTTCCTCTCTCTCTCTGGGTCTCTCTTCTGCTGGATAAGGAATCAGACCCTTTGAATTCACGGGGAATACATACGGTTTTCCAACCCCAAAAAAAACTTTCCCACCCTCTCTACATCACACACTCTCTCTCATATTCCCACACGGGGTTGTTTTACCTCAGACCAGAGTCACTCTTGTGTACACGGATATTCCCATACAAATAAGTACATCCTGTGACTTGGGGAGGGAAAAAAGCAGGGGTGGAAAAACGTGGCTTTTAAACACAAGGGCATGACGAGGGCTCCTATGTCTCTCTCTTTCTCCCTCTCTCTCGCTCTCTCTCTCTCTCTCTTCTTTCTCTTCATTGTTCCCTATGCTCTTTATCCTCGGTTGCTACCCTCTCTTTTCCTGGGTACACCCTCTCTTATAATGTACATATGATTGGAGGCTACCTCCATGGACGTACATATGGGTGTTGAGATCGTGAGAACGGGATTTTTTCTGCCTCGTCCACCGCCACCACATCTTCTTCCTTTTTTTTAATTCTTCATCCTTTTCAGATTTTCGCATGACTTTTTTCATTTCGAGTCTCTCTCTTTCTCTCTCTCTCTTTCTCTCTCTCTTTCTCTCTCTCTCTCTCTCTCTCT
>JAQGBT010006312.1:0-12722 GCA_034698585.1 Disparrhopalites patrizii
CCTGCTAACATCCACTTCCTGCTAACATCCCTGCTAACATCCATTGCCTGCTAACATCCATTGCCTGCTAACATCCACTCCCTGCTAACATCCCTGCTAACATCCGTTGCTTGCTAACATCCATTGCCTGCTAACATCCATTGCCTGCTAACATCCATTCCGTGCTAACATCCATGTCTTGCTAACATCCATATAGTATGCAATTTGCTGAAGCACGCCACTTTTGTAGACACATGTAGATGACTTACGCCTATGTCGGTGCTCCTGAACTCCGGGGGGCTGATTTGGCTTTTCATTTTGCTGGCGTTGGCGATTTCCTGAGGCGCTCAAGATGACCAATGGCGTTCGGCCAAATTCTTCCGGCTGTGGGTGGTGGTGGCGGGCCCATTTCAAACTCATTGATTAGTCGACCAGAGGCATTCATCTTTTTTCGATTCCACCATATGTAAATGGCGATTCCAATAGTTGCCAATAAACCACCAACGACAATAGCAATTCCATCTGGTCAAATCAAACGGAAATTACATTTTACAATGTATGTAAACACTTGATCCTAATGCACTGTTGGTACTATATATAAATTATTAGTGCATACACACTGCACCCCAATCAATAACAGATTCTTGGTTTTTCGACACAAAGGATCCGCGCACATCGTTGGGTCGGTGACAACGCCCATAACTTCGGTTTCCCCGGCATTAACTTCGGCAACACATTTGGGCCCAAGGACGTTTATTGCCCACTCACATTTGGCAGACGCACAATCGACACAATTGGCGAACCGCGAACATCCTGTAAAAATAATATTATAAAATATATACACTATCCACGCTTTTACCGCAATATTTTTATTCATTTTAATTTTATAGAGCACAAGAAAAAATTCACACCTGGCTGAATGTCGAAGAAGCAATATATCGTTGGGTCAAAAAAGGTGTGGTTGCAATTTTTTTAAATAATTTAGCCGGATGCCTGTAAAGTGACCTCCTCCGAATATCAGTTTCAAGTGACCATTGTTTTGTATTTAAACTTCAAGGGCATCTCTTCATTGAATATGCAATATGTATGTACGCATTATTATTAATATTGCAACATGAATACCTAGGAGCAATCCCATCCAATTTTCCGTTTTGTATTTTTTTATTGGTTGAATTTTCTGATTTATTAATTGCTCGGGGCCTATCACGATATTAATTTTTATATGCACGTATACCGAAATGTGGAAGTGCTGCGTTATTGAAAACGTTGAGAAATGTAATAAGCCCGGAGCAACGTGACCCCTTTTGAATGTGGACCATGACTTACGGCAGTAAATGTGTGTATACATATAGTAATAGTACTCATCAACGTCAGATCCCTTAATTCTTGGTGACACTTGAGTGCACCCTTATAGATCCCCCAATTCCCTTTTATATAGGTATAGCATTCAGCCTCGCAATCCCTTTTATACATATATACGAGTACCTTTTTCTATAAAAATAGTACGTATAGGTACATAAATAGAAGGACATTTTCCCCCTCCGCCCCGATTCGCTCGGTTGTATTCCTCTTCTCAACTCACTTTCCTCTTCTCCTGTCCAATAACCCAAGCCAGCACCAAAAATCCAAGACCACTGAAATTTCCTTGAATCCACGTCTTCAGCTGCTTCCAGACGGAAGGAGTGGATTCGATTGTTGGAATTCATTTTGTACTACCGATTGTAGGCATCTTTATTCAGATTCACGAGCAGCAAAAATCGGTTTCGGATAATGGTGTAGCTAACATACAGCAACGTTTAACACCAGCGCAATACTATTTATGGGGATATTATATATCCCCGGGGCAAAAGGAAACTCATTCGGCTCAATTTTTGACGGCAAATTGTGTTGCGCAAATTCGTGTTGTAACCAATCGTGCTGATAATGTGAAAGTAATTAATTTAGTGTTACTCGAATTATTGTAATTCAACCTATTTTTTCTCTTGATTATAATGAGTCATAGGAGTTTGTATACGTAGTAGGTATGTGTACATAGTAGGCATAACATACTATTAGTGGTATTTATTACATATACATATATATAGCTATAGGTACATTAGGATTGCGAATGAACAGTGTTCATATACTTTTATTCCGATACATACCCTATTAAGCACTGTATGCACCCTCCTTATGCATTAACGCAACAATAATTCAATAATGCATGTACTGTCTTCTGTAACTATGCATACTTATAGGTACATAAGTGTATTTAATCGTATAATAATTACGTATATGTAGATATATGCATAATATAAATATGTCGGGCGTTTTCCAACCTCCGCAACTTGCCCCAGCGGGAGCTTACATCTTAAGTTGCAAATGCCCTCGCGGGTTGCAGTACGAAGATCGTATTGTAATTTTGACCGTGAAACATACGGTATAAATCGACATGAGGAGTTTCTAAGGAATTCAATTGTGTGTGTTTAAAAAAAAATTCAACCATATCGGCCAATGCTGGCTCAAGGGCTCTACTGGGCAATTATTTTTAGGGATGTTTGTTAAAAAATTAATATAACATGACTCGCGGAATATCCGGTTTAATCACCAAGGTTTGCTGGAATGCTTATGATACTCCCGAGAGTATGGATTAAATTTTTTTAGTGGATAATTATTATTCGCCCTGTATTACTACAAATGTCATGAAAAGATAATTGAAATTTGGTCAGACGGCTAATACAAAATTGTCTATATCAAACGTAATTCAAAATAATATTTCAGAAATTCATACCAAGTTTTCAATAAAAAATTAATTGGTTTTACTTTTTCCATATGGACAGGTAGGGTATACATACACATGACGTATGTATACATATATTACATTGCAAATAAAGTTTCGGACATTTGTTGTACGCGGTATGAAGGCATGTTAAATGGGCGTATAGTAGTCACACCGTGGAAATTCGATATATTCCGCGCTATGATATAACCCAGAATCTTATACGATTAAATAACATTTCGAAGTTGAATGAATAACAGCACCAGTGGACATAATTGTGAATATGTAATTATTGTTGGGGCACGTAGACTTCTTCATAGTTTTCTTGAATGGGCTTGGAATCATCGGGATTATCTTTGAAGATAGGTTTACTCTCCTGGCCCTCCTTGTAGCCGTATGTAATTACGCCTAATTGCTCCTTGTGCTGGTGCTGCCAGTTTTTCAGCTCGTCATTGACGGCGTTCCAGGCTGGGTCGTTCCTGGTGGGCTTAGGCGGAACTGGTGGCTCTGGAAAATTTCCATGCAAATTTTGGTTACCCGAACATGCATCAAAAGTTAAATTATTAAACAAAAGCTTGCAAAGAACGGGTAATTGCGTTCATCAAAGACAAAGGTTTGCGAAATAAAAGTAAAAACTTGTAATTTAAACGTGCAATTTTGTATTGTAAAAGTAAAAATTTGTAATGTAAACGTCAAATTTTGTATACAAGAAACAAAATTGCAGAATAATAAATTTTGCAGCTCAAACACAAAATTTTGCAAACTAAATGGAAAGTAACTTAAAAGTAAACTTACTGAAACGGTTAGCCACTAAATTTGGATCCCTTCCAGGCTGTACTTGGGGTACTAAAAAATTCAATTACGATTGACATTCACATAAATTTTTTAAGTCTTAATTCAATTATGGCAAAAATGTAGAAACAAATTTCTATGGCAAATGTAATTAGCCTTACCAAAAGATTCAGGATCTTGGCCCACAAATTGTTGCTGCTGGTACGGATCCAATTGCGCGGATCCTCCAGAGCGAATCATGCTCTCCGATCGAACCACGTGGGCCGGATTACCGGCGTGGGAGTGACTTGGCCGTTGTTGCTCGCCGCCGACATATCCCGTTTGTGCCGAGGGGTATTGTTGTAGTGGCGGATGGACTGGCTGCTGCGGTTGGTGCGGAATCTGCTGTGGCTGCGGTTGGTGCATTTGGTGCGGCTGTTGCATTTGATGCGGTTGTTGCATTTGATGCGGTAGCTGCTGGAATTGGTGTTGCTGTTGGTGTGGCGGCAGTTGGAATTGCTGCGGTTGCCCTTGATGCGGGGAATGCTGGAATTGTGGCTGCTGCTGCTGCGGAGGCTTTTGGGCTGCAAAATAAAAATTTATTCATGCTAAATTTATCCCGATTTCCTACATAGAAACTAGTTTTCTGTGGGTTTCATCAATCGAATCTCTCTATAGCAGCATTGACTAACTAACTGGAAGAGAAAAATTTACAATGGACTATCTCCATAACAACGCTCCTTATTACAACTTTTTATTTATAGCAACCATTTTTTCCCTTCCCTTCAGGGTTGTTGCAGCGAGATTCTACTGTATTGTTATTGTGTCGTGTGGCTACATAGAACATAAAATTTGCGCCTTACATGTATACGAAAGACGGAAGACATAATGTTGCTATCGATAAATGTTGTTATGAAGATATTTTTTATAGAGAGACTACACTGTACAGTGGAGTCTCTTTATAACAAGTCCCTTTATACCAGGCCTCTCTATACATACTATTTTTGTCTCAAAAGGCAAATAATTGCCTGTAATGGATTGAGTAAAAAATAAATTAGTAAATACAGTCGACTGCCTCTATTACGATTTACAAAAAAGCACCTACATCTTACCGCTATAGAGAATAACTGGTATAAGGAATAATACAAGAACATTAAGGAGAAAAACATCTTATGGCGGGCGATTCAAAATTAAACAAAAACCGGTATAGGAAGAAAAATAGGCGACCTAAAATCGTTATGGAGAAGAAGGCTGAACAGCTGTGGGGATTCAGAGCTAGTGCAAAAACCTTATAGAGAGAGAAATATGCGGAGGGGTGGCCTGAAACCGTAATAGGGAGAGTGGTCGAATGGGGGGGATATAAAATTTCTCCGTAATCGAGAAAATACTGTAATAGAGATCACTGTTATACAGAGTGAATTTATCATAGTAAATCTCTCGGGCGGGTTAGTGAACACCGTTGTAGTGCGAAAGTCTTTACATGTACTTTACATTTACTGCGCAGTCGACTTACCCTATATCGGCTCACCCTATAAGACCACTTACTAAAAGTGTATACTTTATAACGTGCTGAATCCCCCCTACAGCTTTACCATGTAAAATGTGCCCTCTATAAGAGCACTCTCTGTAACAGCAGTCACTCCATAACAGCAGGGTATTTTCTTCCCTCGGTCACATTCCTCTTACTATATAACAGCACTTTCTTCCCTATATGAGAGCATTAGCGCCTAAGTCAGGAGTCCCTTCAACATTAACGTTTTCTCTATAAAAGCACCGGAACTCTATACCAGCACAATTTTATTATTTTCTCACTAATATTTACGAACAATTTTGTAAATACTGTTAAAATTTGGAAAATTATCAAAGTTAAGCCTGAAAATAATCTAAATTAATAAATACTTATATTTTTTTAACAAATTCTCTATATCAGCAGTTGGTTATAAGAGCACATTTTCTGGTGCAGATAGGGTGCTGTTATAGAGAGAGTCGGCTGTATCGGGAGGCCCATTACAGAGAGAGAGTCGATTGTATGATTTTTCAATTGCGTAAGAAATTGGACTAAATCCTGGTTTGACCTTAACTGACCTTCAACTTGTCTTTGTTCCTTCCGGTCCGGGCTAGGGCTGTGCTTGGGAGGTGAGACCTTCTTCTTCTTCCGACAGGCGCAGCAACAAATCCAGCCCAGCAAAGCAAGCACCACCAGACCGACGCCGACCCATATTAAAATGAAGTAGAGTTGCCTGAAAAATTCCATTAAAATATACATATGATCAAGATAATCAAGAATTCAAATGGTCAAATTGCAAAATTTGCGTATAGAAATTATACTTACTTAATTACAAAAATTTGAATATTATACTTACTCAATTCCCCAAATTTTTTTCTTATCATCTTCTTCTGCAAAAATTTCCCCTCCCTCGCTCCTCGCTTGAACGGTGTTTAAACTCAACACAAACACAATAAATGCAGGCCAAACAATGTGGCATACAATTTTCGGAGACAATCCTGAATTGGCCATATTGTTGCAATAAAGACCCTCGGTTCTTGGAGGGACCAGGGGGAAATCACAGTACCAAGAGTGCCAAAGGAATGCGAGAATGGTATGACTCAAACCCGTTATATGCAATTATTTTCAAGTTCGCTTGAAATTGTTACGTCAATTAGAAGAGGGTATGCAAATGCGCTGATGTTCACTGCGTGTGGGGAAAAGAATTGTAATTATTGCAATGCCATAGAGTAGGATCAATGAAGCTTTTGCTGAATCAATGCTGTCAGATATGAGTATAGAGAGAGAGAGAGGGACAGAGAGAGATAAGCGGGCGTGATTACTCATGAAAAATTTGTGACTCTCGGCTCTCCACTGATAAGACACCTTTTTCTTGCGCTTCCAACGTGCAAAAACATACATATACATATACGAACACATTATTACATTTTATCTCTTCGTCATCGCGGATCCCTCCTGCTGCTCAAATTTGTCTATATATATATATATATATATATATATGCTATGAGCTTTGTATTCCGCTGGGGACTTTGCAATCACGTTTGGAGGGTATTTACTCATTGTGGTATCAATTTAAATGTTGTCGCTTGTATTCAGGTCTGCAGGGGAAATTTGTTTGGCATTTGATGTCATTGCTGTACGCATTTTGTGTGGAGCATGTTTGCATATGATATACATATTCAGTCGAACCTCTCTATAACGGCCTCCCTTATAACGGTTTTCTCTCTATACCGGTGGCTGAAAATGCTTCCCTCAAAAACTTTCTCCAATTGCTAACATAGAAATTTCTGTTCTCTACAACGGTTTTTCGTTATGACGGGGAAAATATGCTGATTTAAGGGGAACCGTTATAGAGAGGTTCGACTGTACGCTTATACATTCGTATAGATATGTATGTTCCTTATATGGGAGAGTATAGACCGCGAGTTTTATGTAATACGAAACAGTATGGACCACTTTCCTCATGACAGACTATTGAACCAATCCGTGTGGAGCAACAACAATTGGAATTTAGGTCCAGGCTATTACAGTCAATTCTCTCTATATCGGTTTAGCAAAATGCAGGCTGAAAAACTGTTATAACGAAGGAGGAAAACCGTTAAAACCCGGTTTTAATGGCGGGGGATTCGAAATTACCGAAAAACCGGTATAGCGTCTGAGGGCTTGGCCTAAAACCGTTGCAGCAAAAAGGAATTTATGGCGGGGAATTGCTAAATTTGAAAAATCCGGTATAGCGTGTGAGGGCGTGGCCTAAAACCGTTATAGCAAAATACATTTATTGGTTGGGGATTCAGAGCTTCCCCGGTATACCGAAAAAATCGTTATGAAATAACCGTTATAAAATAACCGTTATAAAGGAAGATTTTAGCATTGAAATGGTCTCGGGCGGATTTGTGAACACCGTTATAGTTCCAAAACCGTTATAAGGAGGTCCGCTATAGAGAGAATTGACTGTATTATACACTCGTCTGTGTTATAAGGGTGGCAACGATTCGATTCTAAATCGGATTTTTCGATTCGATTCAATTCGAATATTGAAAATTAATTCGGTTTCACACCGTGAATCGAATGAAATACTAATTCGATTCAAGACGGAATTCGGATCATAAATTTAACTGAAATTAGATTCAATCGATCCATTATTTAATACAAAATTTGTGGATATTCTTCCGAAGCAGAGCAATAACCACCAAAGTATTATAGCAGATTTAAATCAACGGTAAATAGTATATCACGGTTACTTGATTTCATTTGAATTGGAAAACTATGAGACTTATTCTATGCTTAAAATGTGCAATAAGTGAAAAACTGCGTCACAATAATAAATGTTTGGAATCCTTTGAATCATGATGCGATTCAATCCATGGCTTGAATCGGAGCCAACCGAATTATTTGCATAATGAGTTGCATTGCGAATTTCGATCCGAATCGGGCTTTGAAACAAATCGAACTATAAATTTGCCTCAAATTGCATAGTTGTTATCCCTATCCTGTGTGTAAGACGACAACAAATTTAATTCTGCGCCGATTTTTAAGCAACATTTGACAATTGACTGCGTAATGGAAACGTTTCAGCATCGTGTACAAAAATTAATTCAAGATGCCGCAGGCGAGATAAATAGCTCATACGCATAAAATCCTTATCTCTGACAATATCCTTTGAAAAAACAACAGGGAAACATTAGCAAGGGACACAATGTTATTATTGGATGTGATTCCTCTTATCAACGGCATTGCCTGTTTTTACGGCTACATTTTTTGCTGCAAGCCAAACTGATATAGGAAAACATTTTACAAGTGCTAATCAGCAATTTTATGTAATGCTGGAAATTAAACAAAGAGATTTGGCGCTTTGCAGCTTGGGACTTAATTTTTGTTAGCAGCCAATCGATTTTACATGGACTGACAACGCTGTAAATTAAATTAATAATATAGCTAAATACAGTCGACTCTTCCTATGCCGGCCCTCCCTATAAGAGCACTTACTCTATGACAGCAATGCTGAATCCCCCCACAACTTTACCATGTAAAGTGCGCTCTGCATAAGAGCCCTCCCTATAACAGCAGTTACTCTATAACATCAGGGTATTTTCTTCTCTCGGTTACATTTCTCTCACTATAACAACACTTTCTTTCTGTAAGAGCATTAGCGCCTAAGTCAGGTATCCCTTCAACATTAACGGTTTCTCTATAACAGCACCGGAATTCTATACCAGCACAATTTTATTATTTTCTCACTAAAATGTAAAATTTACGCCCAATTGTGTAAATATTGTTAGAATTTGGAAAATTATCAAAGTTAAGCCTGAAAATAATCTTAATTAATTATTATTAATATTTTTTTCTCATTCTCTATACCAGCAGTACGTTATAAGAGCATTTTTTCTGGTGCATATAGGGTGCTCTTATAGAGAGTCGACTGTAACTATAATATCTACGTTCATATATAATATTTTGGCGCAGGGATATGCATGCATATGTTTACTCTAAATTTTGGATGGCTCTAAACGCCAGCTTTGACGGAGTACTAATAGTAAAGTCGAACCTCTCTATACCGGTTCCCCTTAAATCAGCATATTTTCTCCGTTTTAACGAAAATCCGTTGTAGAGAACAGAAATTTCTATGTTGACAATTGGAGAGAGTTTTTGAGGGAAGCATTTTCAGCCACCGGTATAGAGAGAAAACCGTTATAATGGAGGCCGTTATAGAGAGATTCGACTGTATTTGCTTTCTCCAAGACCTATCGGGAGATTTTCCATCCTCATGCTTGGCTATGTGTATAATGAACTCAATTGTGACATGAGATTGTGAACGTTGAGAAAATAAATTGTCCAAAATACAAAATTTTTATTTATTACTACCGTGTTTGCAATACAGTTAAAGAGTCATTCAAAAGCGCATCAAAGACATTCAAGCTGGGAAATAGAAGTAGGGAAAAGATATTAAATTTGCTACTATCCTCCTGCTTCCCATTCTCATCCCGATCAATTCTGGGTCGTGTGAGGACATATCCGTCAAGGTCATCTTCATTGCTCCCAGTCAGAGGAGGGACGGGCGAGGGCGGAGGATCCTCCGAATAAAGAACTGGAGCCAGGGTCGTCGTCGTCGTCGTTTTCTTCCGGTACACAATCCCCGGCCTCTCACAGACGTTCGCCTGACACTGGAATTCCCAATGACAATGGACCTCCAGCCCCCGACTGTGTCCGCAAGGACCCTGCCAGTTGGTCATACAAATTTGGGCTTGCGGAAGCCACCCCAAACTCCATTCGGACTCATCGTCGTGGAAGTATCCCAGGAGCTCGCAGACACAGAAATTCCTCACGCAACGCAGCCAAGTCCGGGATTTGTTTTCTCCCAACTGGAAGTCGCAGTCAAAGTAGCTGTTGCATGGACGGTTGAAGCCTGGCACGGGATATTGGACGTCGAAACGGAGTTTTGGGTTCCAAGGAGGGAGTGTCATGGCACTTTGGGTGGTGCTGGTATGCGTTTGAGCAGCAGATGGTATGTTGCTAATAATTACTGGCGCCACCGTCGATATTGAACTTTCCTTGGGAAAATTTGTTGGTGTGCCTGACGTTGATTGTGCCACCGAATTTGGCGCCTGCAAATTTGTTTGCGGCGCAGCGGATGAGGCCTGAAAATTTGTTTGTGGCGTAGCAAATGACGGTTTAAAATTTGTATCTGACATTGCAAATGACGCCTTCGCATTTGTTTGTGTCGTTGCAAATGACGACGGCGAGTTCGTTTGGGCCTTTATAAATTCTGCAGGCACATTTGACTGCTGCACTGGAAATGGCGCTGGCGAAATCGGCTGAAAAACTGCAAAGGGCGAATTCGATGGAATTTGTGAGATTGGCGCAGAAAAAGGCTTAGCGGTGGAAATTTGCAATGGCGCCGGGGTTTGCGTTGCTATAAACGGCGTGGCCGTGCTGGTAATTGGACGTTGCTGTGGAATTGCTGATTCCAAAATCTTTGTAGAGGGCATGGTGTTATCAGAAAATGCAGTCCCAAGATTGTCCATTCTATTTGGACGCTTAATGAACAAACTTGATTGAGACGTTTCTTGCGATGCCAGGAAACGTTTTGGATTCGAAGGCTCCATCGTCACAGTGGTGGCTGCTGCGATATTCGAGATAGTCGCCGAAGATTGGCCAAATTTCTGTTCAAAAATTTTTCCATCGGCAATATCTATTGACTGTGGAGGATAGAGGATGCTATTGCTCCCAGTGGTTTCCATAGTAGCCAATTTTGGCGGAAGAGAACTAAGGTCGGGTGAGCTGGTGGTGCTAAGGGTCGTTGTGGTCATGTAGGTCGTCGAAATTTCCACAATTTTTACCGTCGTCTGCATGGTTGTCGTTGTCACGGATTCTGCCGAACTGGGCGTTTTTGTGGCGCTGGGATTAATCAGGATGAATTCGCCGCCGAATATTTCACTGGGAACGTCTGGTGATTTTGCCAAATTTGTTCTTGAAGGGTCAACTAAAGGCAATGGGACAGCCAAATTTTTTGCTGGATTTTTAGTGGCCATTTCTTCGTGATTGACGGCGGGATTTGTTATTGACGTTGTGGGATCGACCACCAAATTTTCCTTGGCGGGATCCCAGCTCATGACCCGACTAAAACTTCTCCCGGCGGGAGGCACAAACACGGAATAGTCATTGTCCTCGGAGGAGGAGAGGAAATTTTGGGTGGTCACAAATTTGTAGTACAAAATGAAGAAGAGAAGGATGAGTGCTGGGTACAATTTCATGTTGTGCACTGACGAGAGAAAACCCAGCATTGTGGAGGCTCCACGCTTTGTTCGTGGGATACATACAGGAATAATCACGTATGCTCCCAAGCAGGAAATGCCTTGAACTTGTGTAGAATGGGAAAAATTTGGAGATCCACACCCCATTACGTTCCAGGACGCTCTAAAAGGATAGGAAAGGAACGTCGTTTCCAGGATGATTTATGGCTTGAGAAACTCCGGAGGAGGAAAAATTGGGAGATAATTTTAAGGGGCATATTTTTTTACGTGACTCAAAGGCTTGGTGTGAAAGTTCCCACAGTTGGAGGTGAGGATAGTGCATTTTTATGAGACTTTTGGGAATTCTCTTTGTTTGTAAATATGTTTTTTTAGTAATATCGTAACTTTTTCCAAAATTTTGCTCACTTTGGCACTCCTGAAGAGAGCATGGGAGCAATGGCTGCAGTCAATTTGTGCACACATACGTGGACAGGCTATAATGCGCAAGAATGCAAGTACATTGGAGTCTCTATATAACAAGTATCTTTATAACAACATTTCTCTGTGCCATTATTTTTCCGGCTCCTTGTACATGTAAGGTGCATATTTAATGTTCTATATAACATTTAACTGTAACAGTATGTTTTTCCCGTCCGTTCAGAGTTGTTATGTAGAGACTCCACTGTAAGCACTTAATACTGGTTGTAATACATAACTGACCAGGAGGAGACATTTGAATTCTCTGCTTTACTGTCATCTCATAAACTTCAACTTAATACCTATACAGTGGAGTCTTCTTATAGTAGGCCTCTCTATAACAGCATTTTTCCTATAGCAATATTTGCTATTCCCCCGTAGCATTTATGAACTTGGGTATTCTATATATGTAACAATATTTCTATCACAACATTTCTCTGTAACAATACAGTGGAGTCTCTCCATAACAGCTCCCCTTATAACAGTATGTTCTCCATAACGTCATGAAATTTGTAGCACTTTGTACATAGAATACATAATAATTGTGTTCTCTATAACAGCATTCCTTTTACAACAGCAAAATTTTAGATTCACCTGGATGCTGTTATAGAAAGACTCCACTGTATATTTTTCCCAGCCATTCACAATAGAATACCATTTGTTAAACGCTCACTATAACAACACTCGTATTTTGAGCGGACAAATTGGTGAAACTAAACACCGCGTTGGAGCCAAATGATTAAGTTTCAAAAATATAATTCTGAAATTTACATTACAACACATGTAAATGCCTATTTTAAATCGGATGTTTGTATTTCAATATCATTTTGCCCCAAAATGTATGTTGTGTGCAACAAAAATTCTTTACTATTCTTTACGACATTATTCGCCGTTCCCCTGAATGTTGTTATAGAGATACTCAACTGCAGGGTGGTGATAATCCGGGATTGTAATCCCGGGATTACGGATTCGGATTACGGATTACTGTAATCCGAATCCG
>JAQGBT010006313.1:0-12720 GCA_034698585.1 Disparrhopalites patrizii
AATTTAGAATTTGGAACGCTTGAAATTTAGAATTTGGAACGCTTGAAATTTAGAATTTGGAACGCTTGAAATTTAGAATTTGGAACGCTTGAAATTTAGAGAACGCTTGAAATTTAGAATTTGGATCGCTTGAAATTTAGAATTTGGATCGCTTGAAATTTAGAATTTGGATCGCTTGAAATTTAGAATTTGGAAAGCTTGAAATTTAGAATTTAGAACGCTTGATATTTAGAATTTAGACTGCTGCTTCAAATTTAGAATTTCGAACGCTTCAAATTGAGAATTTAGAACGCTTCAAATTTACTACTGCTTAATCAGGCGCTGAGACTTTCACCGTTTGTGTAAAATTTTAGAATGTGAGATTTCATATAATTTCAAAACTTGGCGTTCGACATAATCTTGAATATAGAATATTGTTAAAAATTACAATTGGTGTACTTTTCATCTTGTCGACGCAAACAAAGAAATTGCACTGCCTAGGCCAAGGTGTGTATACGCCGGCAACAGTCCTCGTATAAAATTCCTTTTTACTCTCCCGACTCCTCGTCGAATCTGGACCAACTCCCCGAGGAACTTTCCCAGAAAATCTTCCTCCAATAAAGGCTCCAAGTACTGACCAAATAAAAAAATATCCATTTTAATTTCTGACATAAAATTGAAGCAACGTATATAATCATCTAAAAAAGAGAGAATTTTTACCGTGTATATAAATAGGTTTATGGACGTTCATTTCCACCCGACCAAAATAATGGGAGCCTCCTTCGTAGCCCTCGTCCACAACAATGTCAAAGTCCGCATCCACCGTCAGTTTGGAGCCATAGCCCAAAATGCTGCCGTAGAAAGACGTCATGTCTTTATCCGCTTCCTTGTTCCTCCCTGCCTTGCCGTGGCAAATCCGGACATGGAATAGTTTTAGGCCAGGAAAATTAAAACGAAAAAATCGATACACTTTAAAAACTGCATATCGGATGTTCCAAAGTGTTTTCCGATAATAATTTCATGTCGATAAAACAAAGTGGCACGACACTGAAGATATTTAGTCCGAATTACAGTTTGAGTAGGGCCAGAGCACGTAAAAAGATCCCGCTCAAAGCTGGAAGGAGCAATCCTTGATTTTCCAGTGGAAACTTCGGGCAGCTATTTTCCGGGTTCTTCTTTTTTCCTTATGGAGCTCCGATATACTTTATGGTTGAGTGTGTGACGTTCAACTGGAGAGAGACGCTCCGGGGGAAGGTATATATTCAATATATTGACGTATACATTGCCCACGACGGAGTAGCTACACGATGACGACAGAATTCCCGACGCATTCTAAGGGATAGATCGTGACGGAATGAAACCTATACTTTCCCTCCCACATTTGACTTGCAAAGAGCAAGTACTACATAATCCTCACTTTTACCTTATTCTCGTTTATTTTTAACGTGGGACTCGTCATGCAGAAAACGTCCAGTAATTATCAGGAATGTTTGGCGGCACGTGAGTGTGACGTACGTCACAGGTATGGATATCAGAGGAATACAAGAATGACGTTATTTATTGGCAAAATCATGTGGATTAAACGGTCTTTTCCGGAAGTGGACACGTTCATGACGTGTTCCGGTACAATCCCATTTTGGGGGTTTTGCGTAGTTTGTCCAGTGACATTTTAGACGCAAAACATTACTCACGATACAAAATTAGGGAACTACATTTTCTGTGACGTTTGTATACGCTTGTCATGAAAATTGTATTGGAAGCACAAATCAATGGTTTAGCAAAAAATACAGGAACAAATAAAACGTATGAAGGTTTTCAATTCCAGTGCAATTATTATTGTAAATGTAATCAGACAACGTTTAGACAGAATATGTTTTGGCATCATGTTTATATTCCCACACATTTATATTGTGCTTTTCCAGAAATAATGAAATTCAGATAAAAATATTCATGCACGAAGAAATTCATCGCGGTTTCAATCGGTAAAGTTGTATCCTAATCCGACAACAATTAGCAAATTAATAGTCTTTTTTCCGCGCGTTTCTTAAAAAAATAGGAAAGTTACCTAATTTCAAAAATGTTTCACGGTTCGTGGAAAAGCCGCCATAACTGGGGCAATTTTCGTCTCATGAGGATGTGACTTTATTTTCTGCACTTTATTTTCATGTGCAATCATATTCTGCACCGAAACGTATTTTTATTTTGTTTATATTATTTTTGGGCTAAGGAGCAGCAAGTTGGGGCCATTCAGCCAATTTCTAAAGCGAATGTTCAGAATTGTTGGCATTTACTCAGGTTGGCTTTTAAATAATTTTACTTTATAGTTAGTTTTGCCATTAGTTTTACATGATTTTAGTCATTTTTGGACCATAAGCGACGACATGAAGTTGTAAATGTGAGTCAAATTTTGTTTGAATAAATTTACGGACAACAATGAAAGCGATCAATAATGAATAACTCATTAATCCAATTCTTATTAAATACAGGGGAGGTTCTCTATAACGTCTCTTTATAATAAACATTTCTATATAACAACATTATTTTTTCCGCCCGTCGTACATATAAGGTGCATATTTAATGTTTTATATCACAACTTTTCCCTGTAACAATATTTTTCGCCCTTCCCTTCAGAGTTGTTATATAGAGACTTCACTGTAAACTGTGTGTTGATATAAAAAATTGTCAAACTATTATCTCATCAAACAAATTCAGACCAACTGCTGTCATCCTTCACTTCAAACGGAAGTTTTTACTATAACAATAATTTTAATGGTGAATTGATGAAGATACAAGCGAAGGCGGTTAACTGGACAGGAATAGTTTTTTCCAAATAAAACCTGACAGTTACGTTTATTGAGTCAATTTCCGTAGTACAGTCGAACCTCTCTATACCGGGCTCCTTTATAACGGTTTCCTCCCTATACTGGTGGCTGAAAATGCTTCCCTCAAAAACTTTCTCCAATTGTTAACATAGAAAACTCAGTTCTCTATAACGGTTTTTCGTTATAACTGGTAAAATATGCTGATGTAAGGGGAACCGTTATAGAGAGGTTCGACTGTACAATACCAATTTCTCAGTTTCCTGGAATAAACTATGTTAGTTCCGCAGTCCATAGTTGATAGTTGCACATATGTGTCTTTCTTTGGGTGAAAGCGGAGGAAGTGAAAGACCACAGAGAGATACAGGATTATGAGAGAAAGAAATTCCCGCCACGACTTTCCATTCGTCCCAAGCATGTCTATGGACGATCTTTCCTCTTTTCCGTTTCTCCGTCTGTTACAGGATCTGCTTTCTCCTCGCGGTTTCACGAGATTGACGAGATATGAACAACACATGGGCTATACATATGCTTTGTATTTTTATATACATAGATAATGTGTTTGCATTTGCGATTTTAAGTTGTCAAGCCACCGATGTAATTATACTACCTAAAAAAATTATTTCCCACAATCAACTTGAAGACTTGATTTTCCAAATGAGCAACACATATTTATAATACCAAATTTGTCAATAAGGAAGTGCGTAAAAATTGAAAATTCCTGTATGTAATTATACACCAAGAGCTTTTGCACATACAGTCGACTCACTCCATAACGGTTCCACTAAAATCAGAGTCGACTATAATATCTTAAGGAGTTTCCTTTATTTTTTATCCTATAGACCGGAGTTCCGTAAAAGCTCATTCTCGGCTGCAATCCACCTCACTATATGCCGGTGGGACTATGGGGAAATTCCAAAATAAAATACAATCAATACAGTCACATAATTTCCATTAAAAATATTTTTCCGGGAAAATATTTATGCCATGATTTTACAATGACTATATTAAACTTATTTGTTATATTTTTCAAATTTTGGGACAGGAAATTCTTACGCGTTTCGTAGGACGACCTTCTGGACGAGAGCTGAGAGTAGTGTGGAGGGAAAGAGGCCAACGATAACGAATCTAAATTCACCGAGGAGCCAAAGACACTGGCCAAAGCTTCCAGATCTTCCATGGCGACGCCGGAGTCCGGCATGTCTCCCCATCCATCCTCCTCGGACACCAGCGTGGTGGCCCCGGTGGTTTCCACATAAATGGCCCCTTTCAGGGTTGACACGTGACCAAACAAGTGGATGGAAACCTGCTTAGTAAGGAACAAACTAATTGAGAATTTTTCATCCCCATTGTAAAATTATATACGTTTGTATAAATTTTTTATATAACATGTGAACACAGAAAAATATGTTAATTCTAAGCTATATACTTATAAATTTTGCCTCCTTCGTGTGTAGATTAAGATTAAATACGAATATACTATATGTTGAAGGGAATTAGTATAATACGAAAGAACATGTCAATTATGTGACGACTTATGTATGTGATGATAATAATTGGGATATAATAATATGTAATAATATAATAATATTATTTTGTCCAATCACTGCTCGTATAAGACTTGCTCATAGTTTAACACATAGAAAACTATATGAGGGTATTTGCCAAAATGAGAAACAATTTTGTACAGAAATTTATAATTTCTTCTGAGATATAGCAAAACTAATCAAAGCCTAATACTAAATGTAGAACTTATTGACGGAGTGTATGCTCAAATCAATAAAAGCATTACTACTACAGTGGAGTCTCTTTATAACAAGTCTCTTTATAACAACTTTTCTGTATACAGTGGAGTCTATCTATAACAAGTCGCTTTATAAAAACATTTCTCTGAAACAACACGATATTTCCTGTCCTTCGTACATGTAAGTTACATATTTAATGTCCCTTATAACAACTTTTCCCTGTAACAATATTTTTTGCCCTTCCCTTCCGAGTTGTTATATAGAGACTCCACTGTAACAACATTATTTTTTCCGCCCTTCGTACATACAAGCTACATATTTTATGATCTATATAACAACTATTCTCTGTAACAATATTTTTCGCCCTGCTCTTCAGAGTTGTTATATAGAGACTACACTGTACTACATTGTAAAATTATGTACAAGGAAAACGTCGAGGCATATTTTCCATACATACAATTTACAATGAAATCTCTCTATAACAACTCTCCTTATAACAACTTTTTCTGTACAACAACTTTATTTTTCAGCCCCTCGTATATATAGTGTACATATTAAATGTTCCATATAGCAATTTTTCAATATCACAACCATTTTTGCCCTTCCCTTCAGGGCTGTTATAGCGAGTTTCCACTGTAAACCGCTTCGTCAAAGTCAAGCAACACTTGCCTCCACTTTATAAGTGCATTCAATGGGCGTTCCAATCGTGTTTGGTGGTCCTTGTGGGAACAGCAAGGAGCCTTCAAAACAATCTTCGTCCGAACGGAAGGTCTTGCTCGACAGCGTGGCGCGCTCCAATAGCGTTTTCTGTGCAAATTATAGGTAAATTTGCACCTCCTCAAAAATCTCGTTTTGAACTTTTTTTTTCATTATTATGCAGAGAAATGCAAACGGTTCCTATTTCAAAAATGCAATTTCCGTCTTTAACAGGGAAGATATGAAGAGTTTGGAAACAAACGGAGTACAAAATTTTCAAAATCTGAGTTTTTCCAGAAAAGTCTTGTCGAAATGACTGCATAGAAGCTTAGAAAAATAGCATAGGAGCGGAAGCGTACCCGAATCATGATCTCAGTGGCACTTACAAGGAGCCTCAGTTTGAGAAAATGACTCCGACCCAATTTGGAAGAGCCCTCCACCTCCGCCGTTAGTGTCCTCACCAGTGTAATAACAACCTCTCGTGCCTTAGTCAAGCAATTGTCGGCTTTCTTTAGTTTGAAGTCAATACAATCTCCGAAATGAAAGGCCTTTTGAGGTAATTCCAAGGTAAATTCCGCCACCGTTTGCCCATCCTTTTTTAAGGTGAGGATTTTCTCCACCGGCTCCTTCCAGGTGGGTTCCAGGAGGGGGAAGCTCGGGAGGGTGACAATGAGGCCGGGGGTATAATAGACCACGTGGAGATCCAGCCCGGTTCGGACGAAAAGACGGATCTTGTTCTGAATCCCAGCCTCCTCTCCCCGGGCATTTTTGTAGTCGAAATTGGCCAGGGAACGAATGAATTTGAGGTTGAAGTGGAATTTGAAGGTATAGAGGCAGAGTAGTGAAGTGGCATGATTGTTTCACCTACTGTAAAAACAGGGAATTTTGCTGTAATTATAGTGGAAAATAATTTTGCCATTGTTGGTAGAAATCTTTGACGTAATTCATGCAGAAATGCAATGTTAAAAGTATTCATTTTTATTGGTTTCGTTGTTGGGATAAAAAAAAAATTACCTCCAACTATTGCTTTCACCAGTATAAAAAAGTTGCATTGGCCGGGCCATGGCGTGTAGGGGAAGATGGCACTTCGCGATTGATAAACTTAGAAGAATTAATTACATATTAATTTATACGTACAAAAGTATTAATTACTTAAACACAAATTTTAAACAAATTTTGTTATAAGAAATTTCACTATGTATTAAAAAATGTAAATAAAATTACTTTTATTTCTCTGAGGTGTTCGAATCTTCATGGTGTAAGTCGTTCCCAAAAAAGCGCCCAGAGCTGAGACACCAATTGGCAAGTACAACAATTAATAAAAGGTAATTCTTAATACCAAAATTTAATTAATAATACTTAATTCTTACTTACAAAATTAAATTAATAATACTTAATTATTAATAACAAAATTAAATTAATAATACTTAATTCTTACTAACAGAATTAAATTAATAATACTTAATTCTTCCTAACAGAATGAAATTAATAATACGTAATTCTTACTAACAAAATTAAATTAATAATACGTAATTCTTACTAACAAAATTAAATTAATAATACTCAATTCTTAATAACAAAATTAAATTAATAGTACGTAATTCTTAATAACAAAATTAAATTAATAATACTCAATTCTTAATAACAAAATTAAATTAATAGTACGTAATTCTTAATAACAAAATTAAATTAATAATACGTAATGAATAATAAAAATAAGTAATAATAAAACTTTCTATAGTTTTTGTGACTTCTCTTGCGAATTTTGTAAATTAATAACTCAAAAATATTCAATTATAAAATTACAATTTTTAACCTCAAAATTGTATTTTTAAATAGTCATTTTTATTGAAGTGGATATCAACCAATACATTTTGGGGATAAAAATTTACACTCGAAAATTTGACTTGCCTGTAAACTGCATAGGCTTGAGGACGGTCATCTCCACTCTGCCAGAGAGATAAGGACAATGCTCGGGTCGTGAATCGAGTATAATGTTGAATTCGACTTTCTCCAAAATCTGGGTTGGAATTTCATCCAACAGATTCAAACCGACGGCTGTCATTTTTCAATTCCAATTCAAATTTCTATTGGCTATTTCAATCATATAACGATACAAACGGGTTTATAGCTAATCGGACGTAAATATTTACACCAGCAAAAAATCAAGTAGTTTGTTATGCTTTGTAAATCCAAATAGTAATATCAATTTTGTCATGTTGCTGGGGGAAAAATATTCCAAGTTCACTACGCTATATGCGTCTTTACTTTGGGTGAAAGTAGAGAAAGTGGAAGAAGAACGGACGAAAGAAATACTGAAAGATATAAATTCCCGCCCACTTTCCATTCGTCCGTCCAAGCATATCCATGGACAGTCTTGCCTTTGTATTTCTTTTCCCTGCTTGTAACAGTATACACTTTCTCCTGATGGTTTCTAAATTAATTCCCACAAGTTGTACAAAATTGTTAGTACATATTGTAACAAGTGCACTTGTTACGCCAATCTTGATTGGCGTTAGTTGGGGTTTTGAGGGAATTTGCAGTTTTATTGTGTAAGCGATTGTGATTGGCGGATGAGTTGTGACGAAAAGAAGAGATGGAAAAGAAGAAGAGTGGGCGTTATTCTTAACTTGGAGAGCATCCGTTACGGTTTTGAGTTGGATTGACTCCTTTCCCCCTTTTTTTCTGAATTCTTGGGATTTGCCCGTTTTCTTCCCTAATTGAGTTTTTCTCATTGTGTTGCTTTAAATAATTATTTTAATTATTAATATTTGCCTTTAGGCTTGTTAATTTAATTGCGTTATGGTTGTTGTTGTTGGCTTTTTGGCCATTTTAGTACTATTTTTAAATAAATACGTCGGTTTTCTTTTATTACAAAATCCTGTCTGCTTCTACCTACGGTTATTCTAGTTGTAAAAGCCATCCTGTCTCTCGGATCCATTATTGTTAAGGCGATTTTCGCACTAATATATATGTGTTTGTTTCATTATAGTATACATAAAGGGTAAACTCATATGTCCTGTAGCACAATACAGTCGACTCTCGCTATAACAGCACCCTATGAAGCTTCAATTTTCGCTTGCTATAGCGAAAAACTGTAATATAGAACATTTCTATGTTAACAAACGGAGAAAGTTTTTGAGGGGAGCATTTTTTGCTGCTGTTATAACGAGAGGACTGTTATAGAGAGAATCGACTGTATTTGAGAAATTTTCTAGGCAAATATATAAAGTCGTGTTTATTATACATATAAGAAAACAAAGTAAAGCTATCGTTGTGTATATTTTCTGGAGACATGTGTGTGCGAAAAAATACATGAAAAACTGGATGCAGAAATGAATCACTTCTGCGGAAATGCATTTTCATTGTTTCAGTATTACATTTTGAAGCACACTTCATAATTTTCACAGCATGAAAATATGAACATCGGAAGTGAAATGCAATGCCATGAAACATAATTCCACAACCAAAGTTGTAAATTGAATTTACAGAAATCAATCAATCTAATGTGCATCCCTGTTTAATTGATACGGTAAAATCACTAAATTATTGTTTTAAACGTTACTATAGTAGCCGTTCCTGGTAGCCAGTACAGTGGAGTCTCTTTATAACAACATTTATATATAACAACATTAATTTTTCCGTCCTTCGTACATGTATCGTATGTACATATTGTATGTTCTTACAACATTTCCCGCTAGCCATGTTTTTTGACCTTCCCTTCAGTGTTGTTTTTCGACTCGTTGTACGTATAACTTTGTCATCATCATCACTACAGTGGATTCTGTTTATAATAACTCTCCTTATAACAAATTTTACTCTATACTACAACTTTATTTTTCAGCCCTTCGTGTATCTAGTATACAACTTAAATGTTCCACATATGTATGTACCAACTTTTCCGTATAACAAACATTTTTGCTATTCCCTTCATGGTTGTTATATAGCGAGAGTCCACTGTATTTCTTGTTTTTCACTGGCTGTAGGATTAGACACTGTATTTCGCCTTTTAAATAAATATTAAATTTATGTTAGGGTTGCCGCCGGCGTCAGATGGAGGAACTATTTTATCTTGCATTTCATTACATTACTTTTAACGTCTTTGTACATGTAGTTTACAAATTTAGTCTACAAAATCAACATGTGCATATACAAAGTGTGCGAACTCGCAGACATTCCACATTTCTGGATTTCCCAAGGCAGTGGAGTCTCGTAATAACAACACCCAACGGGACAGAAATGTTGATGTTATAACAAAATGTTTGGCTAATACTGTTATAGGAAACAAATTTAACATGCTTTTACATACCAGCGGCGTAAATTTCCTGACGTTATAACGATTTTTAAACGTTATGCTGCTACATAGAATGCTGTAATAAAGAGACTCCGCTGTACGTATCTGTAATTTGTAAAATAGCGAGAATTCCGTAAACAATATAATTGAAAAATCACTCTTATTAGGGAAGGTTTGAAAAATTAATATTGGGACTAAACTTACAAACTCAGATTTTTCTTGAACTGTTTCTCATTGCATTGTAAAATCTATTTGAGTATAAAGCTGGGTTTACATGTCTGTATATGTTATAGGGAACAAGTTATAACTACATTATATATTTTGATATAAAATTTGCAGAAACTTGTTTTTAATGCCTGCGTGGTTCATACAACGAAACGAATATTGCATATATACAAAAACGTATGTCATAAAATCATATGTTCCCATTTTAAAGCTTGTCAGACATACAATTACATAAGCTTGCTTAAATTCTTCTGACATATATAGCCATACACAGTAATTATTGTATCAAGCATGACATAAACACAGAAATTTGTCGCGATCGTGGATCACGTTACAATTAAAAATATATCAATATTACTTGATCTACTGTCGTGCAAGGTCAACGTGTGAAAAGGCATGTTTTATACAAACTCCTACCACGGTTTAGTGAAATTTCTTGCTCCTTGGTTTCCGCGAAAACTTGTTCCTTCATAATTACGGCAAATATCCTGAGAAATTAAAGTGTTATTTATTTCGCCTTGTGGAACACATTATGTTCTATTAATGAGTGATTTGCTATAACCTTCAATTAAGCAATTGTCCGCCCTCTTATTTCAGGCGTCCAAAATCATGTTAGGCATAAAAACATCACGAATTTTATCTCGTCGATCTCCAGGAGAGGAGAACGTATTGAGATTAGTGCTAATAAAAGAACAAAACACGAACAATTGAGCTCTCAGTTTAAACCCACGATCACTCGGTTCTATTCCTGGCTAACGCCGTCCAATTTCATTGAGCTTAAATAGAATTTTAATCCCCAAGATAAATTTTCATTATGCTGAAAACTAGCTCAGCGTTGCTGCTAATTGCCGTAATATTCCTATGGACGCTGCACGAAATTCGTCCAACCGAAGGGAACCCGACAGATCCGGAACTCTTCCTCACAAAATTGATCAAAGATGGACAGCTGGACAAGGCCAAAGAGTTGTCTGCTGACCATATGAAAGACTTGCATCTGAAATCCTCAATCAACCCAAACCTAAAGAGCTTCAGCGGATATTTGACCGTGGACGACAAATACAATTCCAACCTTTTTTTCTGGTTCTTTCCAGCGCTGGTATTTGTATATTAACATATGTACATCAATTTTCTTATATTTGCAAAAATATGCACATTTCATACAAGATATGTATGCTTTATTACAGGAAAAGCCCGAAACTGCTCCGGTGGTCATGTGGATGAGTGAAAACACGGGATTTTCATGCCTCAAGAGCATCTTTTTGGAGAATGGGCCCTTTTACCTGGACGAGAATAACGAGCTGAAGGATCGAAATTTCAGTTGGGTTCAGACGCATTCCATGCTCTACGTGGACGCTCCAGTGGGCGTTGGTAAGAAAGCTCAATAAAGTTAGAATAAATCAGACAAATTCCAAAAACATGTATAATTCTGATTTATATCAGTAATTTGAACTGATTCTATCTCTTTAACCGATTACAGTGGAGTCTCTATATAACAGCTCTGAAGGAAAGGGCGAAAAATATTGTTACGGGGAAATGTTGTTACAGTCGAATCTCTCTATAACAGTCCCCTGTATAACAGTACTCTCGTTATAACAGCAGCAAAAATGCTACCCTCAAAAACCTTCTCCATTTGTTAACATAGAAATGTCTGTTTTCTACAACAGTTTTTCCCTATAACAAGCGAAATTTGATGTTTTATAGGGTGCTGTTATAGCCAGAGTCGATTGTATATAGAGCAATAAATGTGCACCTTACAGTCGACTCTCTCTGTAACAGTCCCTTGTATAACAGTACTCTCGTTATAACAGCAGTAAAAAATGCTCCCCTCAAAAACTTTCTCCATTTGTTAATATAGAAATGTCTATTCTCTATAACAGTCTTTCGCTGTAACAAGCGAAATTTGATGCTTTATAGGGTGCTGTTATAGCGAGAGTCGACTGTATACGCCTAATTCTTACAGGTTTCAGCTTTACCGAGAAGGAGGAAGGGTACGCTAAGGATACGAAAGAAGAATCGGCGGAGATCTACGAGGCACTCCAGCAATTTTTTACCTTATTTTCCGACTATCAGGGGCGGGATTTCTATCTAGCGGGTGAACTAGTTGCGGGTACGCTAAGATTTATTTATTTTTAACGTATAGTAAAATAGGCAGTAAATGAAGGAGGGCTCTTTAACGCATTTGGTGTAGCCGACCACGCACCGCGACTGATGTCGACGATCCACGATGGGAACGAAAACAGTCCGAGAGTGAAAATCAATTTAAAGGGGATCATGTTTGGCTCGCCCATCTTCAACTTTCCTGTCCAATTACATTTCGCCAAATACTACTACGACATGGGATTGGTGGATGAGATGCAAAGGGATGATATGCTCCAGATCGAGGAAGAGACCCTGATGCTCATCAAGCAGAAGAAGTTCAAGGAGGCTCACGATGTATGATTTAAAAAGGGGTATTTAAATACCTCATAAATTGCATTGAATTCTATCCAATATGAAATAGGAAGTCAAGCTAAATTTAGAGGTGAATATTAATTGGCATTTGACGGAAAATCCATTAAAATCATATGGAGCTCGCATTCAAGGGTAAAAGGTAGAGTAAAAATTAAATTACAATGGAAAATGAATTAAATCTGGATTGCAATCAGAATTCGGAATCGGTATAAAATCGAATCGAATAAGAGTTCAAACCTTAGATCGAGTCTGAAACCAAAATAGTTTTGAATCGCAAGTAAATTACATTTGTAGCACCGACATAATTTTAGCCCGTTGCGTTTCAGTAATTAAAAGCAAATTTGAATCGAAATGACTTGAATCGAAACATTTTGAATTGAATTTGAATCGAAATGCAATTTGAATTGAATTTGAATCGAAATGCAATTTAAATTGAATTTGAATTGACTTTGAATCGAAATGCAATTTGAATTGAATTTGAATCGAAATGCAATTTGAATTGAATTTGAAT
>JAQGBT010006314.1:0-12713 GCA_034698585.1 Disparrhopalites patrizii
TCTAGTGTATTTTTGATATTTCTTTCTCTTTGCCATTTTTCTAGTGTATTTTTGATATTTCTTTCTCTTTGCCATTTTTCTAGTGTATTTTTGATATTTCTTTCTCTTTGCCATTTGTCTTTTGTATGTTTTATCTCTTTGCAATTTTTCAATACTTTTTATATATTTTTTGTCTCTTTTTTCTTTTTTTGTTTCTTTCTTCGTTTTTTAGTTTCTTTCTTCGTTTTTTTGTTTCTTTCTTCGTTTTTTTGTTTCTTTCTTCGTTTTTTGTTTCTTTCTTCGTTTTTCTGTTTCTTTCTTTTTCCTTTCTGTATTTTCTTCTCGTACTTTTTCTTGTTCCTTTCTCGTTTTATTAAGTTTCTGTTTCTTCCTTTTTGTATTTTTTCTTGTTCCTTTCTCGTTTTATTAAGTTTCTGTTTCTTCCTTTTTGTATTTTTTCTTGTTCCTTTTTCGTTTTATTAAGTTTTTGTTTCTTCTTTTTTGTATTTTTTTCTTGTTCCTTTTTCGTTTTATTATTTTTTTGCTTCTTCCTTTTTATATATTTTCTTGTTCCTTTTTCGTTTTTTTGCTTCTTATTTTTCTTGTTTCTTTCTCGTTTTTTTGCTTCTTATTTTTCTTGTTTCTTTCTCGTTTTGTTGCTTCTTATTTTTCATATTTCTTTCTCGTTTTATTCTTAGTGTTTTCTTTCTCCTTGTCTCTGTTTGTGTATTTTTTATTGTTTCTTTCTCGTTTTCTTTCTAGTTGCCTCTTTCTTTTGTGTCTTGTCATTCTTGTATTTGTTCTTGTTTCATTCTTTCAGTGTTTATTTTTTGCTTTCTATTACTATTTTTCAGTTTTTCTTTGTCTCCTTCTTTTCTTGCATCCATCTCTTTGTGTCTTACTTTACTTTAATTTTACATTCGCCTCTAATTTCATGTTATTTTTCTGTTCCTGTCTTCCTTCCTGTTCGTGTCGCTCTGTTGATATTGCTGTTATTTTTTCTATCTGTCAGTATATTGTTTAATCCTTTTTGTTTACTTTTTGTCTCTTTTTTTGTCCTTTCTTTTCTTATCTTATTTCTTTCCCTTTCTCTCTTGCTCTCCTCCCCCTTTCTGTTTTTTACCTCGCAATTTCCTCTCTTGCTTCATCTTCATTATCGCGCCCCATTTTTCTTCCGCTAGACCCACTCTGTCCCTCCTCATTCATGCCTTCTCTCTCTATTTCTTCCCGTTTTTATTTCCACCTTTCACCCTTACTCTTTCTCTCTCATTCTGCGTTTCCTGTGACTATACCGCGTCTCCTTTTCTGCCTGACCGATCCTCTCTTTCCCTCCCACTCAAAAACCTTATGACCTCTGCCAAGATTATCGCTCCTTTCCCCAAGAGAAACAAAAAGCTTTTTACGCCGACTAAAATCAATTAATGTCTTTTATAGCCAAAATCTTTTGAAAAAAACGTAGAGACAATCCCCCCAAAGTATCTTTCTCCCTGAAATATAATTTCTCCCACTCATAAAAAAAATCTGACAAAATGTGTTGGCAACACTTTCCCAAGTAAAAACGTAAAAACTCCCTCGCCAACGTCGAGGTCTCCACCTGTCAAATGGAATGTAATGGGCGTATTAGTAGAGCTACTAAGAAGATCAAGAGCTCACAGTTTTTTTTTTTACTGTGGGAAGTTATCACAGCCGATTAAAAATATAGCCAGTGTTGAAAAACTGTGGGAAAAAGGTTTGAAAAATGCAAAAAAAGCTGTAGTTCCTATTTTTTTTTGTCACCCCAAAATCTCTCGATTTAATAACACGCGCCAAGAGTGCAGTGTAAATTATCATGATTTGACGGTAGAAAAAAAAAATTAATAATACGAATACTTATTTTTATATCCGTCGTTATGCCCGTCTTAATGCATCCTAACGCTTTGATGATGGCAAAATCTGCTACGGCAAAGTGCCATAAACAAACATTAACATTAAACATTAATGGGGTTTTATGGACTCTGCAAAAAAAATGTTTTTATGGATAATTTCCTACCTTTAAATCTCCCCTTTAATTCCCTCATAAACAAGAAAACATGGGGTAATACAATTTTTAAAAATTTCCCGCCTCTCAAAAACGTTTTCCCTGGGGCTAATCTCCGACTTATAATGACAAATCCAAGGTCACGAGGGAATACGTCCCAAGATAAAAAAAAAACCATCAGGAGCAAGTAATCTCTCAGACTGTCTCACATTCCCATTTGTCTGTATGAAGGGAATTATCTAAAAAAAACGGAGGAAAAAAAGATTTACGAGAAGAGCTTTTGTTCCATTTAGTAGGACCAAAAAATATTTTGGGATGTTTTCCCCCCTTTTTCATACGTACAGAGTGCTTGGGGGTGAAATTGAGGTAGTTGCCACGTGAAAGGGTTGGAGACATCCGCAATATCGCATCCCCTCCAAAAAAAAAAGTAATTACATAAGAAAAGCATATGGTCGCGACAATACTGATACTAACCTGTCATTTTCATAAAACAAGGACCTACCCGATTGGAAAGCTCTCTCAAAAATATTTTTTGTGGTTTAGTTTAACCATACTTTCCTCTTTGGTCTTTAAGTGTAATCGAAAAAGGGGAAAGATATGGGGTTAAGTGAAGCCTTTGGGGGTTGCTTCATAAAGGAATGTTTTGTCCAGTAATTATTTTACACCAGCACCCTTTTCTTAACGGGGAACAAATGGAACCTTTTTTTTCGGACGCCATTAGTCGATATGACTTTTATTGCTCAAAGATGCAGCTCAAATATTTCCGGGGTAAACAGCAAAAACAAAATATTTATATGGATAAACAAATGACTCTTTTAACCCGATTATGTTCCTCCGATCGAGAGGTTATAGAAGGCTCCGGAGAAGATACTGGAGAAAGGGGAAATGGGGAGGGAGAGGAGGAGTAAAGTGGTGGGGAAGTCCCTCGGACATGACCAGCCTGATAGTAAAACAAGAATGGAACAACTAACATAGGTACATAGCATAGATTTAGACAGTAATGTGGACGATAAAAATGTCAAATTACGTATGTAAGAAGGGTCCAAAGAGGGAATTTAAACAATAGTTACTATAGGGAGAGGTGGATGGAGGTAGCAAGTCAAAATTAAGCTCGGCAAAGCATAAAGAACAGAAAAAATCAAAAGCGACGGTGAGAGAGAACCAGTGGCATGAAAACGACATAAATGCAAATAGATTGGATAAATGGCGTTAGGAAGAGAGCAAGGGATGAGAGAGATGATAGAAAATAGTGGATAGAGAAATAAAGTGAAGAACAAGAGGAATAATAAGAGAGGAAAAAATAACATAAGAAAAACAAGTGAAAAAGAAATACAAAAATAGAAAAAGACAAACAGGAGAAAAGGACGAAAAAAATAGCAAGCCAAAATGAAGAGAAAAACATAACGAAAGAAAAACAGCAGGAAAAGAAAGAGAAAAAATAGCAAAAGAGAAAAAGAGTGACAAAAAGAAGGGAAAAGGAACAAAAGAAAAACAAGAAAAAAAGTGACAAAAGAAAAACAAGAAAAAGAGTGACAAAAAGAAAGAAAAAGGAAGAAAAGAAAATAGAGAGGAGAGAGATAACAAAAGAGAAAGAAAAGTCAAAATGAAAGAAATAAAGACAGGCATAAATAAAAGGACAGAATGGAGTAAGAGAAACAAAAATAAAGGAGGAGACAGGGAGGGAGACGTTAAAATGTCCCTCAGGAAAAAATTGAATGCCTGGCATTACCCCGTACTGCAAAAAACATCACAAAATCTTCATGCCCCTCATCAGTAACTTATCACATTACGATGGCAATTGCAATTGCATTATGACAGAATGTTCGTGGTGAGACAAAAAAAGCATCAGAGGTGCTATTCCAGCTAAAAAATTATAAAACAAGGAACTAAAAACTAATGGCAGAGAAAGAAGAAAGCAGGCGGTGAAAGTGAAAGAACTAGAGAGAAACGAACGAAAAAAAAGTGAAAGTGAGAAAGATATATAACATTAGGTGGCCAACAGACAGACGAATTTCTAAGAGAAAGAAAAATTGCATTCGCGAGAACGACATGGAAAGAGGAAGACATTCAAAACGACATACAAAGAAAATCCAAATAAAAAGAAAGAACTACATATACATATGTACGTATTCAAATTACACGCATAAAAACGTACATAGAAAACAACGAAAGCGCACCAAACAAGCGGAAATACAAAAAGAAACATTTACACCAGAAGCGTAAAGAAATAGACAAAACCCCCTTTGTTTTGTCTATTCCAAAACCAACCCTTTTCAGTGGAAGGAGACAATGTAACATTGACACCCTCAAAGACTGTAGATAACCTTTACGGGCTAAACCGAACTAAAAAAACGAAGTCGGCCACCGAAAAGTGGAGCCGGTCAAAGAATGGAAACGTGCCTTATAAAAGTACTAGCACCAAAAAAAATACAGAAGCAGAGCCTTTGGCAGGAGAAATGTACACATTAGAGAGAGGGAAGACGAGAGAGAGAGAGAGAGAGAAAAGATGGAAAAGAAAAAAAATCAGAATGGAGCAAAAACGGTTGTGATTTATTGATCCAAAAGGAGGAAAGTCAGTGTTTTTATTCGGGCATGCATGGATTTTTACATTCCCCAGATATGATATGGAATGATAAGGACGAGAGGCGTCGTGGCGTAAAGTGCACTGTGGGATCTCTCTCTCTCTCTTTGTCTCTCTCTCTTTCTCTCTCTATGGCTCTCTCTCTTTCTCTCTATTTTCTCTCTATTGCTCTCTGTTTCTTTCTCTCCCTCTCGATTTTCTCTCTTTTGTTGCTCTTTTCCCCTCTTTTGTCTCTCTTTCTCTCTCTTTTGTCTCGCTTTCTCTCTCTTTCTCTCTCTCATCTCCCATAATGTGTGTGGCTCAGTGGCGATGGTGGTCTAGGGCTTCCTTATGATTATAATGTGCGGAAGAGACGAGAAAAAGTCCCAGTGAGCCGTAAGTACGCCATGAAACATGAGTTTTGAGCCAACCTTTTTTTGTTTCTCTCTCTCTCTTTCTCTCTCTCCGTCTCTCGGATTCTGTCTTTGGCTCTCCCAGTTAAATACTGCTATATTATCTACTACTACTACAAAAAAATCTTTCCCCATAAAGACACAGTCACTTTTCCTCCACTCATCTCCTTCCCCCCTCCGCTCTTGGTCCATATAGTCTCTCTTTTCCCTCCTATAATCTAATGTCATTTTTCTCAAGAGGAACATTCATATGTATATGTACATGAAATTATATGGGGATGAGAGGAGCTCCATATATTTAGACCCAGCCACACATTGGAAGGTAAGGGAAAAAATGCACTTGGGATGGATGATGATGGTGTGGTGTAGTCGGATTTTTTTTTGGCTCGGGGAAGGGATATTATAGCTTTATTTCTTATAGCTTTTTTTTCTGGCTTGGCACTTATGAGTCTACTGGAGAATCTCTGTTCTATAGACTCGTAAAAAAGGGGGAGAGGAAGGGAGAAGCGGGAATATTGAAAAGGGAGACAAACTGAAATGAAGTGAGAGAAAAAATAAAAAAGGAATGGAAATAGAAAGAGAAAAAAAAATAAAAAAGGAAAAAACGGAAACGGAAAGAGAAAAATTTTAAAGAAAAATAACGGAAACGGAAATAGAAAAATTAGAAAAGGGAGAAAAACGGAAAGAGAAAAATTAGAAAAGGGAGAAAAACGGAAATAGAAAAGGAGGGAAACCAGAGAAAAATGTAAAAAGGAGAGAAACGGAAATGGAAAGAGAGAAAGCATAGAAAAATCAAAAAAGAAGAAAAATAATTATAAGAGAGAGAAAGCATAGGAAAATGTAAAAGGGAGAAAAACGGAAATGGAAAGAGAGAAAGCATAGAAAAATCAAAAAAGAAGAAAAATAATTATAAGAGAGAGAAAGCATAGAAAAATTAAAATAGAAGAAAAAAATATATAAGAGAGAAAAAGCAGAGATACATTTAAAAAAAAGAAAATAATTATAAGGGAGAGAAAGCATAGAAAAATTAAAAAAGAAGAAAACAATTATAAGAGAGAGAAAACAGAGAAAAATTAAAAAAGAAGAAAACAATTATAAGAGAGAGAAAACAGAGAAAAATTAAAAAAGGAGAAAAACGGAAATGGGAAGAGAGAAGACAGAAAAATTTGAATAGGATGATAACGGAAATGGAAAAGCAAAGGAAAACAGCTTCAAAACGGAGAGATAAAAGAGAAGAACGGAGAAAGAAGAGAGAAAAAATTGGGGGAAAATAGAAGACTATACCATATGATAATCCTGAGCAGAAAACAATCGTCAAAAACCAGTCTAAAAGCTCAAGAGGATGACGAAGGAAAAGGCGGTAACCATAAGTTCCGTTTGAATCACGGAGAAGAAAGTGCCGTCTATATTTTTCGCCCCAACGGCCCCATCATGACTTATGCCAGTACAAATCCATTTCACACAACACATGTAAAACTTTGATATGTCTCTCTGTCTTTCCTCTTTATTATTGTCTCCCATTCACATTTGAGAGTCTCACTTCTCATCTTTTCCCACCATTTACTCCCGAGAGCTCGTCAGAGATTTTTGTACTCTCCGTAAATATATGGGTTATTCCCGCACTGACTCACAGCCCCCGAACATTTCGGGGAGGGACAAAATATTGAGGGGATTTTCCGCCTGGGAAATGTCCTTCCATTTCTGTGTTCCTTCCAAAAAATGTTATTTATGTACGTGTGCATATATGTATGTACATTTACAGCCGTGGGACCTGTTTTCGGAGAGGAATCTGTGCGGATGGAGAAAGAGGAGAAACGAAGAGAGAGAATGACAGAGAAAGAGAGAGAGAAAAACAAAAGAAAGTGAGAGAAAAACGAAAGAGAGAAAGTAGGAGAAAAATGAAAGAGAACAAGAGAGAGAAAAACAAAAGGGAGACAGAGAAAGGAGACTACATTCACGCATTACCATTTATCGCCACATTATTTCCTGGACATTTTCTCCTCTTGAAAAAGAAAAAAATGCAAACAACTTCCAGATTGAGGCAGAGAAATATTGTTGTTTTTACGATGGCACTCTTCCTTACAACCAAATAATGGTCCCGCTTTTCAATGTGTCGCTCTTGTATCCTGACAAGGGAGACCGATTTCTATGTCAGAGAGAGAGAATGAGAGAGAGAGAAAGAGAACAAAAGAAGGAGGGCAGCGAGAGACGAGGGAAAACAATCCTTTTTCCGCGGTGCCTTTCTCTCTCTCTCTCTCATTGTCGGTACTGGAAAAGTTCCTGAAAACTGGACAATGGTCATCATTTCAGCATCATCATCGGAAGAAGAAGAGAGGAAGTGCTGAGAGAGAGAGAGAGAGAGAGAGAGAGAGAGAGAGGGAACAGGAAGCTAGCCCTGAGTCAGTCAACGACTCTCGCTCCTTTTATTGTGTCCTCAATCCCTTTGACTGTATCGCACTGGAGTGACTGGAAGGGCCAGGAGACGGAGAAAGCTTCACATTTTTCAAACGAATGCGATTACTTATTATGGAAGGGGGGAAACAAGACAAAAGTACTCCTAAATCTGAGGCGAGATGTAGTAAGGAAGGGAAAACAATCGACTTCCCAATGAATTATTTACAGGCTCAAACTCCATGGGATCAAATACGATGGTCATTCCCTGGATGGGAGGGAGAAAGAGGGAAAAAGAGAGAGAGAGAGAAAGAGAGAGAGAAAGAACAATTGCTCCTCTTACCATTAAAAGTAGAGGAAGGAGAGTCGTTATGACCTCGAGAGTACTTACAGCCAATGGGGCGGGGGGAGAGACGATTTTTGAAATGGCAGAGAGAGAGAGAGAGCAAGAGAGAACGAGAGAGCCAGACGAACCAGAGCCTGAAAGAGAGAGAATAGGCAAAATCAAAGAGAAAAAACGTGGAGAAAAAGAGGGCGAGAACGGAAAGAGGAGGAGAGACAGAGAAAAAAAGGGAGAGGGGAAATCAAAGGGGAATGGGCAAGTAGGCAATCATTGGCAGTACATTTCTCCAATTGATATTGTACTGTTGAAAGAGAGAGAGTGAGAGAGAGAGAGAGAAAAGGCAACTGGATATTTGGCAAAATCGCCGATTTAACGACTGTGAGAGATAGCAAAAGTACTTGTTTAATGCTTCTCTGGGACTCTCGTCCATTGCACTGGGAATATAGAAGGAGGCGGAGGAGAAATAGAAGAGAGAGAGAGAGAGGAAATGGGAAGAGCAGATTGAATGCATCAATTTCTAAGTCCGTCTAAAGACTAATACATGGAAGGGGGAGGGGGAGGGGGAGAGGTACAAGGAGGAGGGAGAGGAGACTCAAGACAATCGGAGGCATTGGGAAAGAAATTACGACAACAATACACTCACTCATCACCACTTTACCCTTTCTCTCTCTCTCTCTCTCTCTCTCCCTCTCCAACAAATCCTTTACGCAATATCCTTTTACCGACCTACCTATGTACCTCCCTGCCGCTTCCTTCAATCGAGAGTGACTTCTGAGATTAGTTAATGGTAGAGCACTATGCCGTAATCGGGCTGATAGAGTTGGCTTATGTTTTTTCTAAATCTCCTTCTGTCCCTGTCTCCGGCTCTTTTTCTCGCTTTCTTTTTGTCTCCATATTTATATTATTTTTTGTCTGTACCTTGAACTACTTGTTCTTTCTTTTTGTACTCTGCTTTTTACCTTTACTAGCCTTCTTGCGCTTTTCTTTTTAGCACTTTTCTCCTTGTCCTCGTCTCTCCTTTTTCCCTTCTCTTTCTTTATATTTTCTCTCTCTCTCTTTTCTCTTCTTCTTCTTCTCTTTCTCTCTCTCTTTTTATTTTCTCTCTCTCTTTTCTTCTTCTCTTACTCTCTCTCTCTCTTTATTTTTGTCTCTTTTTATTTTCTCTCTCTCATCTTCTTCTCTTACTCTCTCCCTCTTTTTATTTTTTTTCTCTTTTTATTTTCTCTCTCTGTATCTATTTTCTCTATCTATTTTTGCTCTCTGTCAATTTTTTCACTCTACTTTCTCTCTCTTTCTCTTTTCTCTTTCTACTTCTCTCTTTCTTTCTCGACTTCTTTTTTTTATTTCTCCGTCTCCACTTTTCTCTACGTTTCCTTGTCTTGTTATTATTTCTCTTGTTTTTATTTCTCCTTCTTTTATTCTCTCTCGCCTTCTCTCTTTTCCCTTTTTCCTCCTCTCGTTTGCTCTCTTCTTCTTTACTCCTTTCTTTTCCTCCTGTCTCCTTCTTCTCTCTTTCTCTTTGTTCTCTCCTCCTTCTTTCCTCCTAGTCTCTCGCCTTCTCTCCCACAGTCTTTATTTGATTCCACCTATGACCGTCTCGTTTTCTTCCTTTTATTTCCTTCCTGATTTCTCCCAATTGTCTTGCTTTTCTCCCGGTTTACTTTTTTCTCTCTTTTTGTATCTCTCACTCTCTTTTCCTGATTTCCTATATCTCACCGTCTCAGCTTTTTTTGTTTGTTTTTTACTACGAGCATTAAGGCACACATTAGTGAAATATGTTTTTTTGTCTCTCTCTCTTGCTCTCTCTCTCTCTCTCAACTGTTGCCTCCAATAATGACATATTCTCAATGTTGTTCACATCCCCCTCGGATGAGTGGTGATGGGAAGTGAGTGGTATTACGTGGCATGTAAGGAGTCTATCTCTGCCTCTCTCCCTCACGTAATTTCTCTCTAGACTCCGGCCTCTTAAAAGTGCTCCTTAATGGTCAACTGCAGTCAAGATATGAGTCCAATAAGCCTCCGCACGGAGCCCAGATTGAGTCTTAAGAGCTCGTCAGTCCATCTGCATAATTTATGGTGAGGGATGAGAGAGAGAAAGAGAGAGAGAAAGAAAGAGAGAGAGTGAGAGAGAGAGAGAAAAAAAGTATTGAGTAATCGTATCATTTTCCTCGATATTCCTCTCTTTTGTTTTCTCCCTAATAGCTTTTTTTTACCCCTTCCGCACGTCACTGTAGGTTGTTTTTTTACCCCTTTTTTTCCTTCCCTCTCCGCCTTATTGTTGTTGTCTACAGCACTCAGGTGCATTGACTTATTTGTACGTGTGATTATTTCATTGTTGTATGTGAGTGTGAGGGGGTGATTAGTGATTAGCATGAGTGCTCCATTACCATGTTCTCCCTCGTGTAGGAACAAGCTTATTTACTCAATAAAGCATTCCATTACACAAGGAGAGAAGTGTCCCTCCCATTACACTGTCTCTCTCTCTTCTCTCTCTCTCAATCTTTACTCTCTCTCTCCCTCTTTCTCCTCTGACATCTTACGACTTCCAAGTACTTTACCCCTTTTTCGGTATTTTACTATCTGTACTATATGTTTTTTTGGAAGTCCCACCTACCGCATTTCTTGGAAAGGAGATAAAATGGGATATAAAATCCCTTAATAAATGGATTTTCCCTATTTTATAGCAAAAAGAAGTATTTATTTTCCCTTATAAAAATCTGTAATGACCCCCTTTGCTGGGCATATGAGCCAGATTTTCAGTGGGAGAGCATTCCCCTTTTGCATAGAGAGACATACAAAGGGAGAGACGGGGGCATAAAAACAGCGAGATGCGGAAGAGACAAAGTGAGGGAGGAAGAGAGAGACAGTGAGAGAGAAAGAGAGGCAGGGAGATGCCGGGGTTTTCAGAGGGGAGATGAAATGGCACAATTTACCTGTATTGATTTCCCATTACATGTCAAGTCTCCCCTTTTTTCCTCGCATCCTCCGCCTCCCAGCCAAAAAATTTCATTTCCGGCTCCAACGGATGGCCTCATCACCTCCGCGTGAGGAGGACACGTGCGTCTCTCAGTAAATGAAGGGAAGATGGATCTTTTCTGAGGATGAAAAGCGCTATTCTCCCCACCTGTCCATTTGGGGCCGTTTGGACTTTCCCTCCGTTCCTGGGGATTTTATTTCCAACTTAACCCTTTACCGTTTATCACACGCTAGCTTTAAAGTCAGATTTTTTTGGGTGAATGTTTTTTGGGGGGTTTGGAATCACTACTTGTTTAGTAATAAAAACGACCTGGCTGCTCTACTTGTCTAGTAATGTTTTAGAGCTTAGCGATAGTCAGACAAGCTGTGAATATTTGTTTGGAAGCCTTTTGAAGAGCAAACAAACCCAGGCGGGTAGCGGCATTTGGGAGAAGAGGATGTTTCTTGGGAGAATTTCCAAGGCGGGAAATTTTGGAAAAATTAGGAATAATTAGTGAATTTGGTGTCGAGATTATCTTATCCATGTTTTTGTGCATTTTTATAGAAAAACACTAAACCCTTGGATTGGATAGCTTATTTGGTTTGTGGCCTGGGAAATGCGATTTTGTCACAAAGAAAGTTAGTGACTGAGAAGGAATAATGAGGGAGGATGAAGAAAAAATTAAATAATGAAGGATAGAAAAAGAGAGATAAAGTAAGACAGAAATTAAGGACAGGAAACGAGAGAGAAAGAGGAAAAGAAATAAGAGAAAACAAAAGTGAGCGAGAAAAAAAGAGAGGGAAAGAAGGTGAAACTTAGAGACAGAACAGGGAAACGAGAAACACAGTACCAGAATGAGAATAGGCACAAGAGAGATAGAAAGAGTGCAAAAGAGAAAGAAAGAGCAAAATCGAAGGAGAGAGAAAGGGCGAACGAGATAGAAAGAGGGGAAATGGCAAAGGTGAAAGAAAACAAAAGAGGGAGAAAGAGAAAGAAAGAGGAAAAGAGAGAAAAAGCAAAAGAGAAAGAAAGAGGAAAGGAGAGAAAAAGCAAAAGAGAAAGAAAGAGGAAAAGAGAGAAAAAGAGAGAACAAGCGAAAGAGAAAGCAAGAGGAAAAGAGAGCGAAAGAACACAACTGAGAGAAAAAGCGAAAGTGAAAGAAAGCAAAAGGGAGAGAAAGAGCGAAAGAGATATTAAGCAGGAAAAGAAAGAGAAAGCTAAAGAGAGCTAAAGCTATAGAGAACTAAAGAGCGAGACGGGAAGAGAAATGAAATGAACCAAAAACTGAGAGCAAATGCAGTAAATGAGAGCAAGAAAAGAGCAAAAGTGAGAGAGACAGAAAGAGATCAAAAAAGGAGAAAGAGAGATTGGAGAAACAGAATGAAGAGACGGACAGAGAGAAAAAGAGTGACGGATGGAGAGACAGAGAGAATGCAAACATTTGTGGAAAAGAATGGATGGGAGGTGATTGTGGTAATGATGGGGCTCTGATGACGTAAATGTGTATACATTACATGCCTGTTTTACATACATATGTAGATATAGGTATACGTATACCTACAAGGGCAAATAAATGCTACTACCGGCATGCATTGTTTATCTCCGGGTCTCCGATGATTCATAATGCTGTCAGGGAAGCTTGTAAAATATGAGGTGCAAAAGGCTAATGACGAGAAGCACTTAGATGAGGGATGGCTTCATGTCAGTCCTTCTTTCCCAATCCTCTTCTTTTGTCACGTATGCCTTTCCCCCTTTTTTATAATAATTCCCAAGCCTTTTTTTACAGAGATTCTCCTTTGAATACGAGATACACCAACTCTCTCTCTCTCTCTCTCTCTCTCTCTCTTAAAATTGTAAGTAATGAACTCTCATTTTTCTCCAACGATAATTATTCTCA
Source organism: Disparrhopalites patrizii (assembly GCA_034698585.1). NCBI lineage: Eukaryota > Metazoa > Arthropoda > Collembola > Symphypleona > Sminthuridae > Disparrhopalites > Disparrhopalites patrizii. The sequence goes on from JAQGBT010006314.1 coordinate 12,557, forward strand.
TCAAGACAGAAACAAAAGTGGCTCCTATTTTCATCCTTTAGATTTCCCCCGTTCTCCCCTTCCCTTTGTTCGGCTGGAATCTTTCCCTTGGATCCGTTTTTCCATATCATTTTCAAATAAATACCCTTTTTGCCATTTATTTTGCATATACATTTTT
>JAQGBT010006315.1:0-12713 GCA_034698585.1 Disparrhopalites patrizii
ATCCCGTCCTAGGGGCTTGCTCAAGATTTCACCGGGAGTTTCCTGGCCCTTAATCGGAAACTCCTATCTACATGATTCGTATGTATTTAGATGCACAAAGGTACAACAAATAGAACGAACACGTTTTATGTGAAAAGTTAATAAAAGGCTGATCTCTCAATCTCCATTCGCATCTTTAGCTTAGCAAAAGGAATCATGGCTATTGATAGATCTTCACGGATGTTTTAAGATAACATCCGGACAAGCATTGTATAACCATTGCATCATCCCATTGTCATTGAAAACAATGCCCTATCATCTCACATGAGTGTGATGATGTGAAGGATGACAAGAGAGTAATCATATGAATGATCACTATCTTATAATATCCAAACATTTTGTGTTAAATATTGCATCGAATGAATCGAATTGCAGTTAAATTTTATGACCCGATTTTAATTCGAACTATTTCATATTTAACTATTTAATTTACGTATAAATTCGAATTATTTCATCCGCTTTATACGTCCTAATTCGAAATATTCGATCCGATTTACGTATCAATTCGAATATTATTTTATCCGATTTATGTCGTAATTCAAATTATTTGTTCTTATTGATGTATAAATTCGAATAATTCGATCCGATTTACGTCTTAATTCGAATTATTTGATCTGATTTACGTCTTAATTCGAATTATTTGATCCGATTTACGTATTAATTCGAATTATTTGATCCTATGTACGTCTTGTATTTGATACGCGTTACATCTTAGGAATTGGAATTATTTGAACCGATTTGCGCATCTTATTTCGAATTAGTTGATCCGATGTACCTCTTATTTCGTCTTATTATTTGATTCGATTCACGGTGTTGAATGGAATCAAATTGAGGTATATTGTAAATACTTGTTTTGTAGATATTGTCAATTATTCAGGAACAGCCTGTGTACACATGACCATATTAATGAAAATGTGTGTAGTTTGAATTGGTTCCAAGGAAATGGTTTCAATTTTTTCTTTCACCCACAGACCAACGGCTGGGAAAGAGAAAGTCTAATTAATTCTCCCTTGTGAACCTTGTGGGGTGGCAATCAAAGTTAATTATTAATTAGGGATCGATTTTTTTATTCTCTCTCTCTCTTTCTCTTTCTAGTTATTATGCCCTTGCATCGTCTCTCTCTTTCTCTGGGCCCAATCCTTTTCCTGCTTAACTGATTCCAATTGTTTTGCCTGGTCACTCTCTCTCTCTCTCTCTCTCTCTCTCTCTCTCTCTCCGTCTCTCTTTCCTTATGTTTGCCTTGCTGGTCTAGACCAATATTAATTTGTATATACATATGTGTGGATATACAAGCCCGATTAAAAATTGACCGTCTCCATACATACGCATGAATCTCATTAGTAGCCTTATGGGGTTCCCCCGTGTTTTATTGATGAGAGTGTGTGTAGCTATAAATATGGGACAAATATAAAAATAACACCCTTGTGCTACCAATTACCTCATGAGGAAATTGGCTCCGCTGTACCAAATTAAGGCATTTCGGGACTTACTCAACCTTTTCATGCTTTTTCGTCACCAAACGGAATTTTCTGTCTATACTTTCCCTTCTTCACCTTTTGCCCCTGTCCGTTCTTTGTAAGCCGTCTTTCTTATGTATAGGAATCGGTTTTTTATTCCTCTTTCACTTTCTATTTTTGCTCCTTTGACATTTATATAGTCGCTCAATTCTTAATAAAATCGTATATCCATATTGTACCTATATAATGTATGTTTCTATAATCCTGCTGTGTAAACGAGAATTTCTTTTTGTGGGGACTTTTTTTGTCCAATTTTAATTGGAATTATCTGAAATGTTTCCAACTACAGTCGACTCTCTATAAGAGCACCCTATCTTCACCAGAAAAAAAGCTCTTATAACGAACTGCTGGTATAGAGGATTAGTTAAAAAAACATAAATATTAATTAATTAAGATTATTTTCAGGCTTAACTCTGATAATTTTCCAAATTCTAACAATATTTACAAAATTGGGCGTAAATATTTACATTTTAGTGAGAGAAGAATAAAATTGTGCTGGTATAGAGTTCCGGTGCTGTTATAGAGAAAAAGTTAATGTTGAAGGGATACCTGACGTAGGCGCTAATGCTCTTGTTGGGAGAAAGTGTTGTTATAGGGAGAGGAATGTGATCGAGGGAAGAAAGTACCCTGCTGTTATAGAGTAACTCCTGTTATAGGGAGTGTTCTTATAGGGAGGGCACTTTACATGGTTAAGTTGTAGGGGGGATTCAGCACTGCCGTTACAGAGTAAATGCTCTTATAGGGAGGGCCGGTATAGGGAGAGTCGACGGTAAAACCGTCGGGTTCCCTTTGTGATTGCGTTTGTTCTGGGAGAAGTGAATATATTTTTAAAATACGAAGAAACTAATTAACATTCTGGGTAAATCTGCAACTAAAATTTCCCGCCTTTTTTGTTTATTTCAATTCCGGGGGGAAATGTTTTTCGAATTTTACTTTCGTTTTTTTTGTTTTGTGTCCTTTCCCAGATTTTTTATGAAAGGAAACAAATGAAATGCTCAAGGCCTTTTGCGAGGATAAGAATAATTTGTCAGAAAAAAAATTCACGTCGTCCTCCTGTGAAAAAAGCCGGAATTTCCGCCAAAAAAAGAAAAATAATTCTTTTTTTTTATCCTGACCTCATCTCATGAATTTTGATTGGGACGTTTTTTGCATGTCTTTGCCAATCTCTAGGAAAAATCGGAGTGAGTTCATTGGTTTTTTCTCCTTTGTATTTGCGCATTTGTATGTACTTTCACCAGAGATTTTCTGACTTACTCTTTCTTCACTTTGCTCTTGTATACCCAGGATTTTGTCTGTATAAAAAACCTTCCCATTTCTCCCTGGGAGTCTCCGCCACAAATCTCGCCGCCGCCTCCACGATTTTCCCCCTTTGCCTAATGAACAATGGGAAGAGGGACGGGAGTAATGTAATAAAATAATTTCTCCTCCCATTTTGTCTTTGCGAGAATGAAAAAGACCCCAAAGAACGGAGAGGGAAAAGGAAATAGGGGATAGATTTCCTTCGTGTAAAAAAAATATAACAAAAATGGAAATGATGGTGGACAAGATGTAGATTGTCTGGGAAAAACATACGGAGGGAAATGAGCCTCCGACGACGTGTGTGCATGCATATTGTAGTAGACAAGTACTGAGGGGAATCATAATGATATCAGAAAGGTCTCAGAGAGAGAGAAAGAGAGAGAGAGAAAGAGAGAGAGAAAGAGAGAGAGAAAGGGAGAGAGAAAGAGAAAGAGAGAGAGAGAGAGAGAGAGAAAGGTAATGAGGGAGAGGAAAATGGATGGGGAAATTTGAAGATTACATTTTTTTTCGTTTTTTTATTCCCGGAGATTCGCAAAGGAGATGGCTTTTGTTGTGTGTTGAGCTATATCTATACGTGTACATGGGGGAAGAGAGGATGGAAGGGGAAAGGCACGTGGAGGAGCGGGAAAATAAAGGTAGTCATAAATATGCTAATTAAAGATGCATTAAAGTGTAATAAAAAACGAGCTTGTGTATAAATTCTGTCTCTCACGCTCATCCCGCCTTCCTCTGTCAGGCTCGTTTTTAGACTTTGTCCTCTGTACGTTCTCCCTGGATGGTTTTGGCTGGCATATTGCCCTGAATTTTTCTCCTGGCTTTCACTTTCTTCCTGTCTCTTAAGCTTTCTCTTCTGCGTTCGTTTTTTATTTTGCATCTTACGTTTTTACTTTCCTTTTCTATGTGCTTCTTTCTTTTGTTATTTTGTTCGTTGCCTTCTACCTGACTTTCTCTTTTCTATTAGCTTGTCCTTGTTTCTTTTGGAGTTTCCTCCGCTTTTTCTTCTGCCTTTTATGTCTCATTTTTTCTCTTGAGTTTTCTCTCGATTTCTTTTCAGTTTATTTTTCTTACTTTGTCTGTTGAGTTTTCTATCGTTTTCTTCTAAGATTTTTTTCTCATTTTGTCTCCTGAGTTTTCTCGCGCTCTCTTTTAATATTTTTTTCTCACTTTGTCTTTTAAGGAATGTTTCCTTCGTTTTGTTTCATATACGTGACTTTTCTCTGATTTTGCTTCTTATGTGATTTTACTCTCTTTTGTGGCTGGGATGTTTCGTAATTTATTTTACTGAGATCGTCCTTCGATCTTTCGTTTCAAGATTTGTTACTAATTTTGCCGCATGAGATTTCACTTGCTTTCTCTTTTAATTTCCATACTCATCTCTCTCGAATATACATTTATGTATTTCGCTTTTATTTTTACGATGTTTCTTCATTTTCTGTCGTGAGTTTTCTCTTGCTTTCTCTTCACACCTCGTTCTCATTTTGTCTTTGGGTTTTTCGTTGAATTTCTCGTCTCGTCTGCGTTTTTCTCAGTTTATCTTTTATGTAGGTAGCTATATGGCGTTTTTTTCGCTTTCTCTTTTACATTCATTTACATTTTGTTACGACTTTCTCCACTGCTATCCTACTGGACTTTCTTTTTAATATCAATCCCCATCAAACCAGTCCAAATAATTTGTCCTAAAATGTCTCTGTATATACTGTCTGTCCATTTTTCACCTCGTTTGTAGCTTGGTTTCACTGCTTTCTCCCGCAATTCTCCTTCAAATAATTGTCATCTTCGTTACCATCTCTTGCCTTATCTTGACAATAATGCGGAATTTCTTTACATTTTCTGAGACATTGCATCGATTTTGCACTCCCTCGCTTACTCTCTTTTCTCCTTATTAACTTTCTCTCGCTTTACCTTGCACTTGTAACGCTTTCGCTATTATTTTATTAATTCCGAACTGTCGCACTTCCTCTTAGGCCTGTAAATCAATGACCAAGTCTGCCTTAAGCCATAAGAAACCCGTCTTTCTCCGCTCCCGCAAGACAAAGTGGGATGCAAAGATAAAGTGACAGACGCGTGGGGAGACAAATTATGAAAAGAGAAAGCTTACAGGAGCAACTCGTATAGGTAATATGAGATTTTTTGGAGGTATTAAAAAGTCCGGGAAAAGTTAAAGCCATCCAAAAACGATGCTTGTGTAGACCTCCAAAGACACCCGTTGTGTTGATGATTGAAGGAAAAAGCTTGCTATCAAAATGGCCAAGTTTTTTCGATGACATGTAACCTTTTTTATCCGTAATATCGCAATGTCTGAAATGAACTGCATGAAGAGTGAAAGCTGTGGGCGAAAGAATTTAAAGACAAACCCACATCGGACACACTGAAGGAAAAACTTCAGTGTGGTCGTACAAACTTTCTTTAAATAGCTTGACGTTTATATCAAAAAATGAGAACCAAAATAGAAAATATGATGCAAGGGAAGGAACGGGCAGGGACAATATCCATTTATGCCAAAAGAGAAAGTGGATAGGATGTGAGATATCAAAAGAAAGGCGGGTACAGTGGAGCTTCTCTATAGAAAGTCTCTTTATAACCACTTTTCTCTGTAACAACATTATTATTCCAGCCGGTAATACACTTAGCGTGCACATTTAATGTTCTATAGTATATATACATAAACTTTTCCCTGTAACAACATGTTTTGCCTTCCCTTCAAAGTTGTTATATAGAGACTCCACTTTATTGTGAAAATGTGGGGGAGAAAAGACCGAGTTAAGACAACTTTGCCAGTGTTAAACAACGTACATGGCAGTCCTACAACACTCATGATTGCACTTGTGCGGGGGAAAGGATATATGACAGATTTACGTTGGCTTTGGAGCCGAGTACAAGTTGCGTAAAGGCAGCCGGTGGACGTGTAAAGCAAGAGAGCAACATAAGGACAGTGTTAAACCCTGGTATTCTGGAGTGACGCTGCTATACTTTGGGATACAGGATTACCGGGAAAAAGAAAGAGAGAAAAAGTGAGAAAGAGAGCGAGAAAAAGAGAGAAAAATAGAAGGAAAGAGAAAGTAAAATACAAAGAATAACCTCACAGACCTTTAGATTAAATACAAACGTACAAGAGAAAGAGAACAAAATATACAGAGAGAGAAAGTGAGAAAGAAAGAGACAAAATAGAAAGAGAAAGGGAAAGAAAATAGAAAGAAAGGCAAAAAGTGAGAGAAAAATGCCCACAAAGAGAAAGTGAGGAAGAACGAGACAAAAAGAAAGAGAAAGTGAGAGAGAAATAGAGAGAAAGGCAGAAAGCGAGAGAAAAATTGAAAGAAAGAGAGAAAAATGGGGCGAAAAATAGAAAGATAGAGAGAAAAAGAATGAAAGAGAGAGAAAAAGGAAAAACAGAAAGAGAAAAAAAAAGAGAGAGAGAAAAAAAAGAAAAACAGAAAGAGAAAAAAAGAAAGAGAGAGAGAAAAAAAAAGAAAAACAGAAAGAGAGAAAGTGAAAGAGAAAGAGTGAGAAATATATAAATAGGGAGAAAGAGAGGGGTAAATAAAGATAGCCGGAGAAAGTGACAGTAAGAGAACGTAAAAACGTGATATACACGCACGTGTTGGGGAGTGTGAGAACACAAGATACTAGCAGGAATGTACCAATAGGGAATATGAAGGACAAGAGTTAATATAAAAAATGAGGAAATACATAGTAAATGAGAAGTTACACAAAAAAGTGAAACCCGTAAGGAATGATTATATCAAACCAGATACTGATATTACGAACGAGGCAGAGAGAGATTATACAGAGTATTGGATGAGAAATTGAGGATGCAAAAGGGATTATGAGGAAGGAAATTTGGGGAGAAAGTAGAATGTGAGAGGAGATATTGAGTGATAGACAGCTTATCGGAAAAAATTTCGTGAGGAACAAGAAGTGAAACGCCGGCAGCGAATTAATTGGAGAAAGTGTTGCAGGTGAATGACAGAAATAGCAGTGAAAATCTGAGAGAACGGAAGAGATAAGTCGACAGAGAAAATGAGATGGGGAAATAAGGGATGGACAGGAAGTAGTAAAAAGAAAATCAGAGAGAGAAGAAGACCGAGAGAAAGAGAGACTGAGAAGACAACAGAGAAGAAGATCGAGAACAAGAGAGATCCAGAAAAAGAGAGAAATAAGAGATTGCGCGAAGAAAAGAGAGAAAAAGTGAGATCTCGAAGAAGAGAGTGGGCGAAGAAAAGAGAGAAAGAAGAAAGTGCTAGAAGAACAGAGAGAAAGAATAGGAGAAAAATTCCACAAGAAGGAAAATGGGATCAATTCAAACAAAAATCCAAAAGAAGGAAATGGAGAGAAATTCAACAAAAAGGAAAAGGAGACAAATTTTTAAAAAAAGAAAAGGAGAGAAATTTAAAAAAAAGAAAAGGAGAGAATTTCAACAAGAAAAAGGAGATAAATTCAAAATGAGGAAAACGGAGAAAAATTCAAAATCAAGACAATAAGAAATTCAAACATAAGAAATAGCAGACAAATTCAAAAAAAAGAAAAAGGAGATAAATTCAAAAATAAGAAAAAGGAGATAAATTCAAAAACAAAAAGAAAGGAGCTAAATTCGAAAAGGAGGAAAAGGGTAGAATATCGAAAGAGAGAAGGAGAGAAATGTAATTAGATGGACAAGGAAAAAATATACGAAACAAAGAGTAATTACAAAGCCAAAGAGAAGTATCTGTACTCCAGCAATTTTGTACTGAACCAGCCTTTGTTGTGCTTGCTCTCTTTCGTCTTGTCTCTCTCCCTCACTCCGTCCTCTCCACCTTTTGCACTCTCTCTCTCTCTCTCTAGCTCTCTTTCTCTCTCACTCCCTTCAGCTCGCGAGGCAGACCGTCAGTTTAGCGTAAGCTTTGCCTCCATGCACACGCTCTCTCTCTCTCTCTCTGGTGTGGCCGCTTTTTGACGCGTACATGGATCCTCTACCTCCTCCATCTCCTCCTCCTCCTCCACCTCATCATCCTCATCAGTGAGAGTCCTGGCAGTATCATATCCTCCTCATCTTACCACGCTCAAAAGACGAGGGAATCGTTTTTCCATGTGAGGAAAAGAACCGCTTTTGTGTATATTTTTCTTGTCTTCGCTCTCTCTCGCTCTCTCTCTCTCTCTTTTGCACTTCTCCCTCACTTTCCTCCGTTCCCCCCTCCAAGGAAGCATCTCAGTCATCTCCGTTCTTTCCTGTCAGGAAGACCCTCTACTTCCCCTCCGCTTTAATTGCCTCCTTCCAGTCTCTTTTTCAATGGGCATTGGGTCATATTATTAAGGAATTCCGCAAAAAAAAAGAAAAAAAGGAAATTTCTGGTGGAGTCTAAATCGTTTTTTGTATGGTCGAAAAAAGTGACCAGATCTGGGATTTTCCCGGTACATTTAACCCTTTGGGTGGTTTTCCCCCAAAAAGTGTCTTCATGCAAAGTGTTCGCCCAGTGGATTTCATACAGAGTGAAAGCTGATTTTCGGGGGGTGGAAGTTCAACAAAGAGATTTAAAAAGTGAGGAGTGTGAAGGATTTTGTGTGTATTTAGAAACATTTTTTGCGGTGAAAAAATTGACAAAAACTGGATTTAATACTGTTTTGCAGACGGCCATGAAATTGCATTGAAATTTTAGTTTCTTTCCCGGGAATGTTTTGCGAATTATGCAATTTTTGTGCAAATTAGATTAAAAAAACGCTCTTACGACCAGAAGAGTTTTTGTGCTTTCGCAAAATAAAAGTGACCAGCAAACGGAGCTTTAACGAATTTTGGGAAGTCGATCAGTGGAATATTTTAATTACAAATCAACTGCTTCAAACTTGTTTTGGCTGCTAAGAACAAGTCTGCATTTCATGTTTTGGAGGAGAAACAATGGAGAAGTACCGATAAAATTTGATCCGGCGAAAAATACTTTTGTTTGCTAAAATATGGATTGTTTCACAGGAAAGTGAGTCGAAATACTGAAAAATTAAAGCGTTCTAAACCAAAAAGGGAAAGTGCGAGTAACATTAACTGAAAACTGAATTCATACTTGGTAAAAGACTCAATTATGATTGGGAAAAGCTGAAATCGCACGAAAACGCGGTGGATATTGCAAAATTCTAATTAATAGCTTAAATCGTGTTGGTGTTAGTATAGAATGGTTCAGAGTAAAAAATTGTCGTGAAAAACAAAATGAAATCGGATTGAAACTGGCAAATTAAAGGATGTAAAACGGAAAAGAAAATGTAGTAAAACTAAAAAAAAACAATTCAATGTAAGCAGAAAATCCTAAAACAGAAACTGGCGATAGACAAAAGAAAATTTTGAGCAAATTAGAATAGAAAATAAATGCCAAATGAAAATAAATAGTGTAGAAATTAAATGTAAGCTACAAATTGTACAAGTTACAAATAAATTACAGAGAGAGCAGGCAAAACTAGAGAAAACCAGATTCAGAAATATGAAATGTTCAGGAAGAAAATAAAAATAAATCATACGAGGAAAAAATAATAATAAAAAACGAGTAAATGAAAGAAAGGGAGAAAGGAGTCAATTAAAACATTGATTAAAGAGGGAAAACAGCACACATTAAACGACAGAATCGATTAAAAACCAAGAACTGCATAAAGGTGGACGAAATTAAAAAAACAAATTCAGGGAGCCAAAATTTAAAACAAGGACAAAAAAAACAAATTAGACGAGTTAAAAATAGAAGAAACAGCCCAAAAGAATTTGAACCAGCGAAATTGTTCAAACAAAGAAAGGAAAACAAGAATTTAACTAACAAAAAAACAAAATCTATGCAAAAAATTAAAAAGGAAGAAAAAACCAAGGATTTTAAGAACCAAAAGCTATAAAGAGAGGAAAAAGCAAGTATTTTAAGAACCAAAATAAAAAGGAATGAATTTTAATAACAACAAATAAAAAATCAAAAAAGAATTAATAATTCTCAAAATTAAAACTACAAACAAAAGCGATCATTGTGAAAGCAAAATACGCACAATCAGGAGCCCAAGAAGTTCCATTTCCCCAAGGATGTAATTCGGAGGAAAAAACATTTGTGTGAGATTGTGCCAAAATCTCTCGTTTTTTGCAAAAAAACCGACGTCACGAATTTAATGGTACATTTAATTTCGGGTTAAAATTGTAATTTTTGTAATTTATTAATTACAAAATATTATCGTGCTTCTCATCTCAGTTTTCCTTTTGGACCAAGAAGGAAATCCGCGGAGGGAGAATCCCTTGCTTCGTGGGGCGAATTAATACAAAAGGATCTAAAGAGGGTGAAAGTGGAAATTTGTTTTGGTGGAATTGCTAGTTTTTTTTTGGTGACGGAGGATTTTTCAGTTTTTCTTCTTCATCAAACACAGATTGTGAGGTGCATCGAGATTTGGTTTTGATTTGGGAGGGGGCAAAAATGGGGATGGAGTGGAAGGCGGATTACGATTTCAGCTTCACAAATGCCACCGTCACGCCCGGAGACAATGACACCGGGAATGGGACAGATCTCAATAATCTCCAGGATTATCCCATTGAATTTATAAGGAGCATCGTCGTCTCCATCTTGCTCGGCCTCATCATTCTCTCTACCATTATTGGTGAGCTCAAATTTTCCCTTTATTTTTTTCATCCTCCAAACGATAAAACGTACAATCATCTATGCATCTTGCAATTTAATACTTTCATTTCAAAAGGAATGCGCGGGATATTTTAAATGGATACACAATTGCCCATGGAGCATCTCGTAATTTTTTCCGCGGACCCATTTATAAGGGTCTTTTGTCTATAACGTGGCCAGAACAAAACATTATATAAATAAAAAAACATACAATATGTATACAAATAAAAAACATACAATATGTATACAAATAAAATATATTAAATATATTTTTAAAAAATATACAATAGTCGACTCTCTCTACGAGAGAACCCTATCTTCACCAGAAAAAGTGCTCTTTTAACGAACTGCTGGTATAGAGAATTAGGTAAAAAAATATTAATATCAATTAATTAAGATTATTTTCAGGCTTAACTTTTTTATTTTCAGGCTATATTAGATTAGGGCGTCATATCCGGAGAGAAACAAGGCTAAATATAGGGCCTTGCTACATTTCCCCATTAAATGCGGAAGAGGAGACGAATCAGAAAATGTCGTGTTCCACCCTTTCCCTAATGTGTTTTTCCGTTTTTTCTAATATTCTCACATGTCTATAGCCATTTTTTCGCCTTCCACCGCCTAATTTTTCCGAAGGAATAAAAACCTCCATTTTTTCCAATGAGAAAGGGAGAAGAGAAAACTGTCAAATTTATATTTATTTTTCCAATGTCAATCACGATACGGCCGAGTCAGGCGATTCCAACATTTCCCCGCACGCTTTCTATTTATTTTTTATAGGGATTTTGATCTTGATTGTACGGGGCGCAAAAACAACGGGGAGATATGAAAAAAAAGGCTTACATTTTCAGCCAAAAAAAGAAAAGAGAATGTTCCCTGGGAAATGTTTATTATTATTATCATGATTGGGTTCAGGTAGCGGATAAAACATTGCGCCATTTGTAACCATTTGGTACGTGCTTCCATATGTATACAAGGGATTTTTGTTTCGGGGGAAAAAAACGTATTGATTCCTTTTCCCCTTTTTTTCGGTATTTTCTCGGATCTAAACCGTCTTGTTCCCTTTTTTCCTCTATTGATTTCAATACAATTTTTTGTATCTAGCCCCGTTTTTACTGTCATATTCCCTACCTTCTGAGCCTTCTGAGCCTCGAAATGTGTCTGTGCATTTTCTCACACGTGAGTTCCTCTCGTCATTCATTTATTAATAGCTTTCCCTTCTCTATTTATTTTCTTAAGGGGGAGAGGTCAACATTTTCCTTGGAACCTTTCTGTATATCCTCCCTTCAATTTTTTATGGGGGAAAAGTGAAAAGAATTGAAATGTGAAAAGAAGTGAGGAGAGAAGGAATTTTCGGGGAAACTCAATGGCTTCCCTTACAAGAATGACATTTGGCTCTTGAGAAATTACTTTTTGCTCCTGTACTTAGCTCAAGGTTAATCCGCAGGCTTTTCAATGAGCCCATAAGCAAAAACTAGGAAATAAAGGATTGTATTTTTATGTCCGTCTTTGGTTGACCCTGAAAGTTTTTTAGACAAAATCTAAAGGTGCGGGATTCAAAAAGATCATTTTTGGTTGGGAGCAATCATAAGAATCCCGGAGTTTGGGCGGTGACAAAATGTATACAAAATTGAATACAGTGGAGTATTTTTATAACTAGTCTCTTTTTAACAACTTTTCTATATAACAACATTATTTTTTCCGCCCTTCGTACATGTAAGCTAAATGTTTTATGTTCTATATAACAACTGTAACAATATTTTTACAATATATTCCGTAACTGTAACAATATATTCTCTGTAACAATATTTTTCGCCCTTCCCTTCAGAGTTGTTATACAGAGACTCCACTGTAGTGCATGTACAAGGAGGAAGCACGAGGGAAGCAAAGGTTGGAGAAAGTCTGAAAAAGAAAGTCGAGAAAAAGGAAAGAAGAGAAAAAAGGGGGAGCTGAAACATAAGAGAGACACAAACGACACATACAGTCGACTCTCCCTATACCGGCCCTCCCTATAAGAGCACCTACTCTGTAACAGCAGTGCTGAATCCCCCCTACAGCTATACCATATAAAGTGCCCTCCCTATAAGAGCACTCCCTATAACAGGAGTTACTCTACAACAGCTAGGTGTTTGTTCTTTCCTCGGTCACTCTCCCTATAACAGCGCTTTCTTCCTATATAAGAGCATTAACGCCTAAGTCAGGTATCCCTTCAACATTAACTTTTTCTCTATAACAGCACCGGAACTCTATACCAGCACAATTTTAT